>CAMXCT020006656.1:87219-229719 GCA_947184155.2 Cladocopium goreaui | reverse complement strand
AAGACACCTGAGGCTTCCCAAGTGGGCACCGCAGCCAAGCCTTCAATTATGAAGAAGCAGTCCAACCAACCTCCAGCAGAGCCTCCTACCCGAAGGATCAGCTTCAAGCAGCCAGCAGAGACAAGCCCATCGACGCCCCCTGACAAGGTTCGACGCCTCTCTTCTCCGACTCTTTCTGTGGCTTCAGAGGACTCCTTGGCCAAGTTGAAGATGGAAGCCAAGGAAAAGAACATGGAGTTCGCAGACTACCTGCAGCACCTGTCCCGTGAGCAATTGGACAAGGAAGTTGAAGCACACATGACATGCCTAGTGGCTGAACAAGGTGGGGAGAAAGATGAGGAGAAGGAAGGCGAGGAATCAGACGGAGATGAATCCGACCCAGGGGAAGATGAGGCAGCCTCTGACCCACCGGACTCAGAGAGCAGCGAAGAGAATGACAAAGGGAGTGACAGTGACATGCCAGACCAGCTTGATGAACCAGGCAGTGAGGAGGAGGATACAGGATCAGAAGACAGCTCAGACACTGGGAGTTCAGACAATGAGGACATAGAGGACCAGGTCAATGCCTTGGTGCCATATGCAGACCAAGCAAAGAAGGACACAAGCCAAGCTGCAGCAAACCAGGCAGACAGCAAGATTGACACAGAGAAGCAGCAGCAGCAGCAGCAGCAGCAGCAGCAGCAGCAGCAGCCAACGACAACCCCACAGGGCAACGAAGCTGCTTTGCAAGTGGCAGTGCAAGAGCAGCGGCTGGTGGGCGAAAAGCAGGTGCCAGTCAAAGAAGCAAACAGCTCCTGATCATCATTAGACCACCAATCAATATTCACATGTGTATATATCTATATTTGCATATAGATGTTATCAAAGAAGGACCACCCCCCATTAGCGGAACCAATATCAATATACACGGGCATACACGCACACACACACATATATATATATACATACACAAGTATGTATGGATTTATTCACATGTATGTGTGCAAAGATATGTAAGACATGGATACATGCACACATGTGAATATATATATAAACGCAAAAATACAGATATGTATATATATATATGTGTGTGTGTGCATGCACATGCAATCATATATTTATGTTTATCTATATTTTCCATTGGCCCAGGTTCTAATTGCAAGAGCGACTGGGACAAGTTCAGCAGACAATGCTTGGACCGGAAACGTTTCCCGATATCGCTGGCGGCCCATTACCAGCGAGACAAATTAGACTTGTTTCGAAGCTGGCTATCTGCCAATGAGGATTGGTCCAAGCCACTTGTCTTTAATTCAACCAGTGCCCACAACATTAAGCGCCCCAAATGGGTTTGTCCACAGGGAAGATGAAGGGTGAACCCCTACACAGACTTAAATGATAACACAGGACATGATGGCAAACCCCCCCAAAAAGGGTCTGCGTGAGAATGGGATATTCTTCTTGACATGGCAAGATTTCAAAAACGGAAATGATGTTGAATCCACCAAAAAGGGCTAGTGGGAACATGAACTGCGTCCTGCAATCGAAATATTTCAATGAGGGACATGACGTAAGCCCCCACAAAAGTTGATAGTTTCCATGATAATGGGATTTGCAGCCAGGAATAAAAATTTCAATGCGGAAAGTATACGGTGTACCCAAGTGTTCCCCCCAAATTCAACAAGCTTCTATTGAACCAAAGTTTCTATGAAGGTGTTTATCTTCAGGGAAGGGATTGACTTGTAGAATTTCAGCACCCCAGTTGTTGCAGTTTAGTCTTCCAAATCTTTGTGGGTCCACCTTATTGGCTTTTCAACTTCTTTGACAAACAAACCGACCGAACTAAGGGTCGAAGTTGAACTTCTTCGAAAGGCGGAGACCCGAAACACTGCGACAAAAAAAAGGGCTGGACAAAAGGCCAGGGATTTGCTGAAGCTTTACCCCGAGGCTAAAGCGAAGGACTTGATGGCACGTCTTCGCACCCAGGGGCTCTGGGCATGGGATGAAGATTTTGAGAAGGATGAAGAGGATTGGGGTGAAAACAAAAAAACAAAGATATATTTTGGGTGGTTTCAAAACGAAGTTCACAACTTCTTCAGCTATTAAACCGGCATTATCTACCCATGGTAATGAAAATCCAGTGCCCACATGGTTTTAGCAGCAATCATCCCTTCATCAAGTTTTGGCCAGGAGATTTTCTACTTCACCAACATGGGGTCTTCCTTCAAGAAGGAGGACATGACCAGTGAATCCCTTCAGGTTAAGGTCACTGAGAAAGGCAACCGAGAGCTGGCTGAGAGTCTCACGGTGGAAGGTGGTCCGCTGCAAGCGGGCTTGATGCCGTCGATGCCTGTGGCAGATGAGAAGAAATTGCTTGAGACTCTCACCAGTGAACCAGTAGAGTCTGTGGGGGTCAAGAAGAAGAAGGCAAGCAAGGATAAGACTGAGGTTGCCGAACCAAAGACCTTCTCTGAGTCAAAGCCTCAAACTTCCATTTCGATGATCATGTAGACTGGAAAGGTAAATAGCCCTACAAGACACCAATCACTGTAATGCCAAAAAGTTTGCAACATCCCATTGAAAGGTCTTACACGGATTTACTTGTGCAAACTGGCCCAATCCCTTCTTGACTCAATCGCCTCCACCTTCTTCCAGCTCAGGGTGATCACGGAGAAGATGCAGGATTGCCTGAAGGAGAGTGGTGAGGCGAGAAAATATGCCATCTCACTCCAGAACCTTGAGTACACAGGAGACCTGGCATCGAAGCTCATGAATTTCTCAGCAAAGATGGAGACAACGTACCAGAAGTTGGCTGACTTGATTTCCAGGAAGGTCCAGGACTCACAACAGTACGTCAAGTATTTGGAGATAATTGAGGACAAGCTCAATTGGTATGAAAAAGCCAAGGTGTGGATCAACCCCGGGGGTTGGGGGTGTCACCTGTGTAGGTGAGTGAATATATATATATAATATCATATCTATATCATATGTTTTAAATATTACTAAATCAATCAGGCATATACTTTGATATATACAAAAATAATATATATATATATAATGTATATAAATAGATATATGTAAATACATACATCCATACATGCATGCATACATACATACATACATACATACATACATACTTTCATATTTTCATACATACATACGTACATACATACATACATACATACATACATACATTACATAATTACACACATGCATACATACATGCATGCATACATGCATACATGCATACGTAGATAGATCGATAGATAGATAGATATCTAGATAGATAGATACATAATATATGATCACAACATATATACATAAATACATCCAAGCCCCGTGCATATCAAATGCATCAAGTTTTCTGCGCCTTCCAGTCTTACCCACAGGCATCTGCGAAGGCATTGGCGAGCGGGTTGAATCCACGGCCTAAGAAGAAGGTGAAGAAGTCAAGCAAGGACAAAGGAGCTGGGAAGGATGGGGCGGCTTCTGAAAAAGCTACCACGCCCTGAAACATGGGGCCGTAGGCTGTAGCTGTGAAGTATTGCCGTGGTGACGGTGGTGTGGGCCTATCTGGATATATCTGTTTGGTCATCAATTGGGGTGCTATGTCAATGTATGTCTTTCCTACTCAACCCCTGCAGTTCTGATGTGTTGTTTTGCAGAAAGTGCACACGCCAAATCCTGAAACATTTTGGTTGCTGATGGAATCCAGCAGGATTCATGCCTTTCTCGGAAGTGATAGCTGTGGTCTACAGGGGTGACAATCACATGGGTTTGGGTTTTATCTCAAGAACAAATCACAGCATGTATCTTTTGCATTTGATCATGTCTTGAAACATCAAATCTGTTTCTGAAGTCTTAAGGCTGTTTCGCAAACCGAAGCGCCCCTTGTGATTGCCGGGTTGTCTCCACTAGAGCATTTCCCATGAAAGAGCGTGACCATTCATGAAGCAAAGCGATTGAAAAAAAAACATGCAGTGCGATACCCTAGTCAAGCCGGAGTTCAGGATTGTCCCATCCATGATCTACAGTCTCCAGGGGTGTATCTGGGTGCTCACACCAAGGGTCTTCTTGTCAATGTCATCCCCTCGCAGGTCAGACGGCAACCTCGGTGAAGCGCTGCAGAGGCAAACGCTTTGAGGCAATGTCGAGGTGTGAAAGTGCTGATGTGTACTTAAGAGCCTGGGCGTGTATAAACCAAAAATATTCCCATAAGATGCAACGGGCTTTTTATCCCCACTGTCTCCTGTGGAACTTGCTCATTGAGAGATTCACCAATTTGAAATCAATGTTTTGTTCGACAGGTCAAATGGGATTATGAAAGCTTACCTGCAATATCCAACTTCTGGGTTCTAAGGAATGATTGGATCTGGTCGGGCATCTATCGCAGAAATCTGCGAAATTAGCCGTGCTAATGTCGCTGATGGGTCCAAAGCGGAAGCTTTACACAGCTTGAAGTCACTGGGTACAGGAGGGAAACACCAAAGTAACCAAGAAAGAGATCTACACCGATGGTTAGAGGGATTGCATTCCATGCGCCTAAAGCCATTCACTGTTGAGCTACTCCTCAATGCATCTTGGGATTAAACCATACTTTTCAGGTTTGGCTCAAAGTGAATCTGTAATGAAATAGTTTTCACATGAGGTCATGTCCACCTGATCAACTTGTATTCTTTGAGCCAAACAGAACATGTTTACTCTTTCCCAAAAGTGTTGTATCTTCAAAGCCCCTTGGGATTGCGTAATGCGAGGCTCTTCTGATTAGGGGTTCCACCGCGTGTCCACGCTCTAGGTTCCTGGCGAATCCGAAGCTGTACCTCACCAAGTTCCGATTCTCCTGCCGCACGAGATCTTTGATGCTGTGTGGCACGCTGGTGCTTTTCAGGACTGGGAATTTAAGGGTTGCAGCATATATATATATACACATATTTATATATATATATAAGTTTATTTTGTTTAGATAAATGTATATGCATATATATATATATGTATAGATATAGATATGTTCATGTGTCTAAATCCTGTTTCCCCAAAAAAACCTTTTACACACATATATAAATACTTAAAAATATATGTGCATGCATGGATGCATGGATGGATGGATGCATGCATGGATGCATGTATGATGTATGATGTATGATGTATGTATGTATGTATGTATGTATGTGCATATAACAATATAAACGCACATGTAGAAATAGAATCAATGACATATGATAATGATCTTGACCTATCTTTCGGATCCCTGCAGTTTGAACGATCAATGACTGGCCATCGAACTGGTGAGACCATCGCTGACTTCTGGGATCATTGCCAACAGTTTGAAGAATGGAGGGACCACCCCTGTTTGAACGATCCATCAATCCCGAAAAGCCGTTCCTGGGATTTATCTTCAGGACTTATATTATACTTGTGTGTTTTTTGATAGGGATTGCAGGTTGCAGGTTATCTGAGATCTCCTGTATCTAACTGATGATCTGATGGGTTCACACCTGGAAATAGATGTAATGGGTATGTATATTTGCAATGTCAATGGATAAAAGGGTTAAGTTTTACACCAAACGCATTTTTTGATTCAACCCTCCTGCAGTCAAGGTTTGATTCCACTCTGTGTTCACAACGACGGTGCTGAATTCTATTCAAACTCTGAGTACGAAGTCTACAGCATTGGAAGTCTGTTTTCCCAGGGCAGCGTTTGGGATTGCAAATTTCCATGTGTCACTGTGGGGCATTGTCAAATGCACGATGTATCTACCAAACAGAAGGTCAACCAAACAGTCGCCCAGATTTTCTCCTGGTCCCTCAAAAGCTGTGCCAGCGGCCTGTGGCCAGCGACAGGTCCAAATGGGGAGGAGTTGTTTGGCTTCCGTAAGGAAAGGGCAGGGACATGCCTTGCAGGTGGATGGAGGAGTTGTTTCTTTGGGTTCCGTTCTGATGCCAAAGCTAGAAAAAATGCAAACGAGTTTCCAAGGTCTTACCAACATAGTTTGATCTGCGAAGCTTGCTTAGCTCAGAAGCAACACAAGAATTGGGAGCCGCTGTTGAACTACAAGAACTTTTATGGTTCTGCAGGGTACCGAATGACAACCATTGGTTCATTGGCATTATACATGTGGTAATGTTTTATGTGTTGTTTTTTTGAATGTCTATATCTCATACTTTTTCCTCCCCCTCTCTCTCTCTCTATGTATCTATGTATCTATGTATCTATGTATCTATCTATCTATCTATCTATCTATGTATGTATGTATGTATGTATCTATGTATGTATGTATGTATGTATATATATATATATGTATTTACTCTTATTTGGATTTTTGTGCTTCTTACAGTTTCCATTCTTTCATTTACATGTCCCACCATGCAGCTCGTCCCAGGCATGGCAGACTACGTCGCTGGCACCAGGCCTCTATCTCCATGGAGGTGCGTGGATGGATGGCACCTGGGAACCGTTTTCCATGACCCGATGCATTTCCTATACTTGGGGACTTTGAGGGATCTCTATGCAAGTGCGTTGGGATATTGGCTCCGAAATGGTTACTATGGGGATGGGACGATGCCTCAAAAGTTGAGGGCCTTTTCCAAAGACCTCAAAGATCAATCCCGCCGAGAAAGGTCCTTTGGTAAGGTTTAATGTGATTATTTTTGGTTGGGTTCCCCTTTTTATTTTCATATGGGAAGCCCTTCAAATCGATGTTTGGTGCAATCTTCAAAACAATATGTGTGTGGGATGGTGTCTCCTATTGTGGCACCCTACCTTATATTTTTTTTTAAAAAAATGGGCAAACCCCCTGGGAAAACCCCCAAATTGTGAAAGCATGTTTAGGACATCAGCTTGTTTGTTTCCAAATAGCCAGAGTCCCAGGGTCATTCTTACGTGCAAGACCTTCACACTGGCGAACACGGGTTTGGAGAAGCCAAACCAATACCCAGAAATTGGCTCTGCATTCAAAGCGGCATTTATGAAAGGAGCTATGTGGTTCTTCACCAAAATTGCCATAGAGTTGGCCGAAGCAAACCCAGATGATACTCACTGAAATTCAGATACGCACCGCAGTTGGAGATTTCGTTTTTAAAACCATGTAACTATATAGAGTGATCGAATATATAAGTCGCAAACGAACCTACCTAACGATAGGGCACTGCCTTGTAGAAACTCGCAATCCAAAAACCCCTAACATCAGGGTTGAGTGGGGTCTATTTTTGTTCCCGAGTTTTTCCAATGGTATCCCTATAATGGTATTAGGTCCTTAGGTTTTGGTGAATTCCATCTTGCTTCCCACGCCCAGGATGAAATCTTGAGACTTATGGCAGTGTGCTTCTGGAATCTTTTCAGCGCATTGGTTGTGCTGGACCAAGCTGACATTCTCTTACGTGATGAGGATGCTAAGGAGCCACAAAACACTCCCCCAAATATGGCATTGTTTTGAATCATCAGTCATCTGTTGACACAATATTGTCAAAAAACATGTCCAGAAGAGGTGTTTTCTGTTCAGACCCTTCAACATGCCAAATCACCTTTTGATTTTATGTGGTTTACATGCCCCCCTCTTCCCAAACATTGATGTTGGAATTCATTCAGCCCTTCAACCTATTTTTCAGGGGCCAAGATCATTTGACGGAGGAGTTCAATGACTACATCCAGATCCATCTTATCGCGTGGCAGCATTTGGCAGCCATTTGTGAGGGGAAGGCCTTGAGACTTTTCAAACTGAGGCCCAAACATCACCAATGCGACCATACTCGGACGCAAACCGCCCGAACAAAGTTAAACCCTAGAAGGGTAATGCAATGCTTTGGTGATGAAAGTTTTTTGGGGTATTGGAAACAGATAGGTGTGAAATGTCATGCCTCCTCTGTCTTGACTCGTATCTACCAAAGATACTTGATGTTTCTGAGTCTTCGCTGGCGAGATGTCAGGGGCGATTGACTACACTGGGCGTGTGCTTGAAAAACAAAGAGGTTGTACTTTGACACTCCAATTTCATGCGTTGACTTGTTGATTTGGGTTTGTCTCAAAAATAGGTTTTACCACCACACTTCACTTTTTACACCTCACAAGTGGTGATAAGCTTTTGGGTTTTGGGGATGCCTGTATTTTTGAGACAAACCCTTTTTGAACCACATGAAGCGGTTGATGCGCCGGCCACAACCATTGGATTTCACAGCGCGTGATTGTTGGGCAACCAAAGTGGTGGGAGTGTTAACCCGATGTTTATATATAGTGTTTGATCATTTATTTATTTAATTACCTATTTATTGATTTTTTATTTGCCTGTGATAATCACACTTAGCGATGAAAAATCCTCCCTTCTCAAATGATTTAAAATCATTCCCCTATATTTCTATGGGATTTCCCTATATTTCATCACGGTTTTTATGGATTCCATTGTTCAAACAGGGCGGCACAGAGCAAGTGCTTCTCAAGGAGTTTTCACCCCATGTTCATCGATTTTAACTGTAGAATCCCAATCTCCGAATTTCGCCTTGGAAAAGAGTTTCGGCTTTCAAAAAAAACATTTGCGTTATTCACATATATAATTATCATAGAATTGGATGAATTGAAAACTTACAGGGAACCCCTTTATTTGATGGTAAAAACCATGGTTTCCGGTTCAGATTTTCATCTGTATATATATATATACACATATCAAACAAGTCCCCAGAAGGGTCTTCATGCATCATGGGATTATGTCTATTTCCTGTTCGGATTCTGCATATGATGCTTTATCATTGAATTTCAACATTACAAGCCGAATAATGGAAACCCTGTGAACCAACATATGTGTATAGCAAATCCACATATATGTTTGAGTCCATGAATATACACCATTTACACACACATATACATATATTTATACCCACCCTTTTATCTATCTTCCACAAAATCATGTCTAAAACTAACAGTACTAACATGATTCCCAAATATGAGCAGAAGGATGTGGTGAACATTCAATCACTCATTGGTTATTGTTGCAACTGTTCTGTCAGTGCCCACTGTTTTATTTTGATTGAAGCTAGCATTGGCTTCAAGCCATGTTGTTTTTCACTGCTATCATGCAAGCAATGATATTTCCTCTGACAAGCAGCTGTTTGCCCTGTTTTTTTTTGCATCTTGAGCCAAAAGTGGTGACGTCAACTGTACATCGAATGCGATGAACATTGTTGAGTTTCGAGCGTTGCCCCCTGACAGCGCTTTGTGCGTTGTGCTACGACAGCTGAGCGTGCTACAAAGTGACACTTTCGTGCCTGCTACGGAAGCGTCGATGCCTTCAGCATGTTTTAAACGCTATCGTTTGAAAGTTTCAGCATTTAACGCCATGTTCAAATTTTCTTCATTTCTTCAAAACTTCACTTGTTACGAAAAATCTTTTGTAAACTTTTCAACATGTATATAAAATTTCTTTTGAAAATCAATATTTCCGACGACAGCGCTTTGTGCCTTGCTCTACGACAGCTGAGCGTGCTACAAAGTGACACTTTCGTGCCTGGCACGGAAGCGTCGATGCCTTGCAGAATGCTTTGACCGCTATCGTTTGAAAGTTTCAGCATTTAACGCCAATGCAAAATTTCTTCTATAAGTTTATTTCATTTGGTACGATTTTGTTTGGTAGCTTTTTTTGAAACATGCATTCTTTTTGAAATATGTTTTTCCGACGACAGCGCTTTGTGCGTTGTGCCACGACAGCTGAGCGTGCTACAAAGTGACACTTTCATGGCTGCTACGGAAGCGTCGATGCATTCAGAATGCTTTAAACGCTATTGTTTGAAAGTTTCAGCATTTAACGCCAATACAAACTTTCTTCAAAATTTCTTGAAACATTTATTAAGGAAAAAATTGTGCAAACTTTTACATATAAAATTGACATCTATCTTTCCGACGACAGCGCTTTGCAACTTGGGCTATACGACAGCTGAGCTTTAAACGCTATCGTTTAAAAGTTTCAGCATTTAACACCAGTTCAAATTTTCTTCAAACTTCACTTGTTATGAATATAATCTGTTCTAAACTTTTGAGCATGCATATAAAATTATTTTTGAAAATTTATATTTCCGACGACAGCGCTTTGTGCCTTGCTCTACGACAGCTGAGCGTGCTACAAAGTGACACTTTCGTGCCTGCTACGGAAGCGTCGATGCCTTCAGCATGTTTTAAACGCTATCGTTTGAAAGTTTCAGCATTTAACGCCAGTTCAAATTTTCTTCATTTCTTCAAAACTTCACTTGTTACGAAAAATCTTTTGTAAACTTTTCAACATGTATATAAAATTTCTTTTGAAAATCAATATTTCCGACGACAGCGCTTTGTGCCTTGCTCTACGACAGCTGAGCGTGCTACAAAGTGACACTTTCGTGCCTGGCACGGAAGCGTCGATGCCTTGCAGAATGCTTTGACCGCTATCGTTTGAAAGTTTCAGCATTTAAACATAAATACGACTTGAATTTTTTTTTTGGTTTTTCTTCTGCAAATATATTTCTTTTTGCAGATGTAAAAAAAATAAATGTTGTCGTAGCAGTTGCATGTTTTTTTAGATATGCATGTGTCATCTATACGACAGCAACGACATCATCCACAACCAACGAAAGCTGTTTGATGATACAGCTCTCGTATGTTGAACCAGTTGTCCTCAGTGCAGCGTTGGATCCTTACGGCTTGATCACTCGATCTGCGAGATCGACGGAGATGACGACCTTGCCGTCTCCGGCGTGGAAGCTTGTGAAGTGAATCTTGGAGCTGACACTCATGACGTCCGACGTCTCATGTTAGCTGAATGCCGCATTGCGGTTTTTCATATCTCTTCATACGCATGGAGTTCTGCCTATAAAGAAACGTGCCAGAAATGGCTCCAATTTGTCGCAAGCTGTATTGAACATCAGTGTGACTTTTTGTCCGGTGACGGGAATCTTTTCGCACAGCGAAGCTTTAAGGCAGACGATCACTCCGACTACCGGACATGTATTTTAATCGACATTTTGGAGCGTTTCCTTCAGCAGATTAATCTTCACCGCAGCCCGATAAACCGTATTACGTATAACGTAGTTTCTTCGACCACTGCAGCCAATTACATCCGCAGTATGCGTGGAGATGATTCTGATTGTGATTCAATGCTTTTAATTTCTCTTTGTTACGGTAAGCAGATCGCTGTCACGGAAGCACGTGCAAAAGAAGAATCAGCCTCTGCCGATGGATTCGCAGGATCTGCCTTCTCCGACGAAGTTATGCTGAACGATGTTGAACAGCTCAAACATTTGATGGCATACGACCTTGGTTTGGCAGAAAAGGACTGTGCATGGCACTCACCTCTCCTTGCCTACGCCCAGTTGAAGGCACTGAAAAATATGCGCATCCGATCCAAGGAATCTGAAGATAAAAGACGTGAAAAATGGATGCAGCGAACTCAAGGATATCTCGAAAAACGAGAAGAGAGGAGAGATAGTGTTCCGCCACTGCGGACTGACTCACACCGAAATGTTGGACGCACTCGAAGTCGATCGGTCAGCAGGACCAGAACATATCGACCCAGCACCACCTCCGGCACCTGTGCGAGGTCCAGCAGCTAAGGCCAAACCAGCTGAACCTGTGAAATATAAAGCTGCACCGAGATCCTTGAAGGAATCACCAGCTCCGACGTCATCAGGATCTTCCTCTAGTGCTAGGCCGCCTGTAAAGGCTCCTCCAGTTCCGGTTCCCGGACGAACACTAGGTTCACAGCAGCCAAGAACGCCTCCTGATCCACCGGGACCGCCGAAGACTCCACCGCCGTGGAGAGAGAGATCACAGCAGGCTGAGCAGAGGCAAACGACCAGAAAAAGGCCGATCAACGTACCTGAGCCTCCTGCGCCTCCATCCCGAATATCGGGTTCACAATGGCTTGACCAAGGAACAGCTTCCAGCTCTTCCGGACACCGTAATTACGGTTACAGCTATGATCAGCCGTCGCACTACAGAGTAAATCCCAACACCACTCGAGTAGAATACGTCCCAGGGTACCAGGTACCCAGACAGCGTTGGGTCCAGAAATGCGACGGATCGTGGCTCGACATGATCCCTCAAACACCGGATCAGTCTATTTTCTTTCATCAGACAGGTGAACACCGTAGGCAAAACGAGTTGAGTTTTTACGGTTACTATTTCACTATGGGCTTGTAGCCCCAGAAAAATTGCAATGTTCCGCATTTGCGGTCGCTTTCCACAGTAGAGAATACCGCTTTCCAACAGCGGAGAGTAGCTTTTTGTACAGTTTTGTTTTTGTCTTCGGACCGTCTCACAGCAGATCACAGGCTGAGCGCTACCTGTGAAACAGACTTGCATGTTCCGACACGAAGAAAATTTGTGTCTGTTTGTGATTTATTTTGTTTTACGTGTCTTCACAATGCATTCATGCATGTTGACATGTACACTTAATTCATATCTTTCATGCGCACTCCGCATGGCTCAAGACTAGCAGCAATTCCGCGTGTAGAAAAAGAGTGTAGTCGCTTCTGCTTGCCACAGGTGTTTACTTAGGTTTCCAGGGCTCCCTTAAAGGGGAAAGCTACCTCACCCCCCCCTTAAGCCCCCCCCTTAAGCCCCCCCTTAAGCCCCCCCTTAAGCCTTCAGACCTTCGTCGGGGGGGGGGGGAAGGGGGGGGACCCTTCGGGGGGACCTTAAGCCCCCCCTTAAGCCCCCCCTTAAGCCCCCCTTCGTACGAAGGGGGTGGGCCCGGCCTCGGTCATTCCATTCTTACTGGTGATTTACTGGTGATTTAATGGTGATTTTTCTGGGATTTAACAATCAACGATGGGGATCATTGGGGATAGATTTTTCTGGGGAATTAGCCTCCGGTAAGTTTTCACCACTTGCGATGAAAAACCAATGGTCATAGAAAGTTCATTGATTTACCCACCAAAAATGCTAGTGATTTCCAGTTCGCAGACTGTAAACGTAAAAACCAGAGGCTATTCCAATTTTCATATAGCAGCCTTTATTTCAGTGAATTCTCATAATTTACCCAGATTCAAGATGGGAAACCCTGGCTGTCATAAACCTACCAAACTTGGGGATGGTAAACATAGCTACAAAAAATGGTGATTTTGCTGATTTAAGAGGTTTACATGTGCAAAAAATAATCAAAATTCTGGTTTTTAGATGCATATTTATCAACAAACGTATTGATTGATTGTGATCATATACCGGTATCACTATGACTCCCGAATTGGAGTGGTTCGATATAGTAAAAATCATCATTTCGATTAATGTTTTTTATTATTTCAACCATATGTGGGTTTGTCCGAGAATAGGGTACCCCATTCGATCCACCGGTTCACAATTTTCCTGAGTCATTCAGCGCCATATTTTGATTGCACCATCCCCATTTTGGTGTTCAACCACAATTTTTTCACAATTGTTTGATGTTTTTTCCACCCTGCTAAACCTCTAGACTTCATCGTTTTTTTTGGTGAATCACGATTTTGTGAATATCACTGAAAACCAAGGTGAAAGCCTCAGATTTTGTACGTGAACTCTCATTGTACATGAACCAAGATGTATCCCAGTCCTTGCAAAAAGGAGAGATTCTATGACTGGTGATTTAATGGTGATTTACTGGGGAGTTACTGGTGATTTACTGGGATTTAATCAGCGACAGGGATTCTGTGATGCTGCATGTTTGCAAGGCCAGGAAGTGATCAGCTGGCGCAATTTGGAAGGTGATGAATGAATCTTCATGAGAGGCATTGCCCAACATGGGGTCCGCGAAAGATAAACATGGAGTTCGTGAAAGTTTCGCGAGAGTAAAGTTTTTATTCGCGAAGAATGGCCGTTCCTGGATAAAGGAATTTTGATCAACAACCATATGGAGGTTTCTTTAAATGAGGGTACCCCTAAATCATCCATTTTAATAGGATTTTCCCTTATAAACCATCCATTTTGGGGTACCCCCATTCCAGGAACTCCCCGTATCAACATCCCCCCGAAAAAGTCCTTTGCACTTGACGGCACCCGTTGCGAAGGTCCCGGAAGTGAATCGCGTGCGGCACTTGGGCCGCGACACACGGAAGGTTGGTAGTGCACTGGGGAGTTGGCGGTATAGGTCTCAACTATATGGGGGTTTCCATAGTCATGGGGGTACCCCCATAGCTGGATGGTTTACTTCATGGAAAATCCCAAACAAAAATGGATGATTCAGGGGTACCCCCATGAATTGGAAACCTCCATATAGGGGTTGCAAATGGTTTCTTGAACTATTTTTTGGGTTGAACAATCATAAAAAATCGCCCGAAATACCAGTGATGATTATTGCTGTGTGATGAATAGTGGTATAAATAGTGGTTAATGCGGGTAAAACAATAATAACCCACCCATTTGGGAATGGTAACCATGCCACCAATAAACATGGTGATTTGGGGGATGTTTTCTTATTGTTTTACCCACATTGTAGCACCACAAAAAAAGATAAACAAGTAAAATCCTCTTAAACTAAGTGGTAAATCATTTTTGCATCTTTAATCCCATTCTATCCAAACTATTAAACCATATAAGACCATAGTGGTTGCTATAGCAACTAATATGGTTTCGTTGATTGGTACTTGGAGGATCATCCAACGGGTCGTAAGTGGTTAATGATCCTCGTAAGTCCTGTAAGTGGGATATCGCATCTATCAAAGGATTATAACCATGGTCATTAACCACTTGAGGGAGGATTCTCCAAGTACCATTAGTTTAGTATAGTTCAATTATTCTGAGACATTTATTTTGAAGTTTATTTTATTTTAAATTGGGATCTCAAACTTACTGTCTTTTCTTAGGAATGTATTAGTCAAATGGGGTAACTGGGGGTTGTTTGATTATTACTAAGGAGAATGAGGGACATATTCCGGATAACTACTGATAAATGCCTAAATTAGTATTATATAATATTATATATACGCCTATTATACACATCCAAAGGCATCACAAATTTCAGTGGTTTATAACTTGATTTTGTGGCAGAACTTTTCACAGGTTCACTTGGTTTTTATTGACTTACCCTCTGCTAATTTAATATAGCTATTGATAGTGGCCCATTTATAGTTGATTTAACTATTAAAGATTGTTATTTTCCATAGCTATGTTAGTTTACAGAGGGTATTCCAATATATAGCCTTTATTTCAGCTTAGTGAATTATCATAATTTACAATAGATTTTCCCATTAAATATATAGGGCTTTCCTGTAAAATTTCCCTTAAACCAATCCATTGACACATCTATGTTAGTTGAAGGGTGTGTATAGATAGTGCAGGCCTAGGCTATGACTTGAGATAAAAACAAAAACGACTTTGGGAAGCCTATTAAAGATGGTGATTTTCCAGTTCGCTTTTTGTAGGTTTACCAGAGGGTATTACGTATTCCAATATATTCCAATATTCATATACCTCACTGCGACCTCACTGGAATCATGGTTAATAAGGGAAATCATCCCAAAATGGCCTTATTTCAGGTTAGTGAACTATTATAATTCACCCATAAATATATACATATACATATATATATATATATGCAAATATTAAATATAAAACTCCACGTGTTTCCGGGACGAGTTTTCTTTTTTTTCCCGATATCAAAATAGCTCATAATCCCTACTTTGGTTCGTGAAATCCCCATTAATCACCATGAATTCCCATGAAGTACACAAGATCCAATGGCAGTTTGGGAGCGATGCGGAGGATACCATCGGGGATAGCAGTTTTACCTCCGATCTCCAGATATTTTTTGTTTTGTGAAACAAGATGTAAAGCAAATATAGAATATATATATATAGAATATAAATATATAGAATATATATATATAGACTATATATATAGAATATAGATGTATATATAATATATATATATATAGAAAACAAATATATATATATATAGTATATATATAATAATATATATATAGAATATATATATAGAATATATATATATATAGAATATGTATAGAATATATATAGAATATATATATATAGAATACATATAGAATATATATAGAATATGTTTTCACCCCTCTCACCCCACTTGTGGGCTCAGCATCAACATCTGTGAGCAACGCTTTCGCGGCTGAAAAAAAAGGGGTTGGCGTTCTACTTTTCATTTTTTCTTGTTATTTTTGAAGGTTTTTGGAATGCAGCCAGCAGATCTACAGTAGCAGTTCAATGGGGTTAGTTGGCTCCAGAAGTTGGCCTGCAGGACACGGCTAAAGCGCCAGAAGCGGCTGCCTTGCAGGAGATCGGACAGCGAAGAACCATCACCAAGTGGTGTGGAAATTCATGTGGGTGTATCTGAAAATGGGGTGCTGTGATAATAATGATTGATAGTGATTACTATAGGAATTTACCCAGATTAATGGTGATTACTAGTGGTTGATAATGGTTGATAGTGGTTAATAACTGGCTGGTGGTTTGGAACCATGGAATTTTATTGTCCCCAATAGTTGGGATGATGATCCAATCTGACTCATATTTTTCAGGGGGTGTATCTGAAAATGGGGTATACATAGCTATGGAAAATCACTATTTTTAATGGGTAAATCCACGAACTAAATGGCCATTTTCAATAGCTATGTTAGTTTACCAGAGGGTATACCTCCAATTATATACCCAAATGGATTATAGCCAGATCCCTTTTGTCTTCCATTATTATACCAATTATATCTCCAATAAGAAATTGAAAATGATGATTGACCAATGGATTGAGGGGTACATCAGACACACCACCCATTTAGTAAATTTAGGAATCAGATAATCAATGGGAATTCCAGGATCCTAAAATGGAGGTACTGTACCATATAAGGCCATATTTTTGGGGGATATCCCCTTACATAGGCCTTCTTTTTCGGCCTTATATGTGGTAGGTACCTCCATTTTAGGATCCTGAAATTCCCATTGGGAGAAGAAACCCATTTTTTTCCACTGTGAAACAACAATGATACACGTGAGAACATCCACAATTCATATCTTCAATGATTATCTTCATTGAAACACAGGATGAATGTGTGGGTAAAATTTAAAATGAACACCCTCAGCAATTATGAGTTCAAAAAACCTGAATTATTGTTTAAAAAAATGATGATATCCTCAAACAGTAAGGGGATAGTTACCTCTTCGAATCTTCTCATTATAGACGAGAACTATCAAACTAAAAATACTAGATCATACCCTCTGGTAATTTAACGTAGCGAACTGGAAAGATCCACCATTTTTAATGGGAAAATCCACGAACTAAATCACCATTTTCAATAGCTATTTTGACATAACCAGAGGGTAATCTCTTTTAGAAGAGATGTGCTATCCTCATCCGACTCATCCCTATGCTTGGAAAATTCTAATTTCGATAGTCGAATATCCTTGTTTTGAACATAGCCATAGCCAGAGATGCTGATTTTTTTTCTATATGGATGTGGGTCAAAATGGAAGACCTAGGGGACCACAGATGGAAATGTCTAGTTTAGTATTAACCATCCAATTATTGGGGTACCTAATTTTGACCCATACCCATATTTTTTCTGTGGACTGCCAAAGATTGACCATCGTTGAGTGGTATTAGCATGAAAAACCACGATCCATAATTAATAATGACTCATCCATCATTGAATGGTATAAATTATAAATTGAACCGCATGAATCTATTATTACCATGATCCATCATTGAGCCACATGAATGGTATTACCTGGCATAACCATCTACCCTCTGTTAAACGTTTACATAGCGAACTGGAAAATCGCCATTTTCAATGATTTCAATGGGAAAATCAACTATTTCTATGGCAATTTTCAATAGCAAACTGTGAGTTTACCAGAGGGTATCATATCATTAACCATTGTTATAACCATTATTATCCATTTTTCACCATCCATTCACCACTATTAACCACTATAAATGGTTACCAGGCCGGGTAATAACCATCTCCCCCAGGACGCCCGGATGTTGGTCAGTGGCCCCTTGGTCGACTTCACCACGGCCAAGCAACACGTCCTGCCCGAGGCGTCGATTTCACCGGAACTGATCAAACAAACTGATTTAGTGATACATAATTTCCATAGGGACTATGAATTTTCATGGTTTTCAGCAACAAGTTAAGATAGAAAAGTTGTTTGTCGCGATTAAGTTGGATTTTACCCACTTCTATCAAACAACTTGGGTGTGTTACTAGATGTGGAAGGTGAATTTTCAGGTCATCATCCCTCAAATGAATTCCACAGAACGGTTTCAAAAACATGGTTTCAAAAACAGAAAAACGGAACCGGATGTTTTTGGGGATGATTAAATTGAAACCGTTCTGTGGCTGTTTGTTGAAAGCATGTTTTGGGAAGCACCATGGTTTTTGGTTACGGAAATTTCTCATTTCTGATCAAAGGGAACCACCAGGAACCTGTCTTTCTTGGGGGAATTTGCGGAGACCAGAACCACAACACATCTTCTGATCTAACGGACCAGCACCAGCTGGGACCACTTTTAGATGGGTGTAGCAGAAGTTGGGACATGATATGGCTTTTATATGGGAATAATACGGTTTTATATGGAATAACAATGGAGGTTTATATAGCTGAATATCGTTTTACCCTCTGGTTATGACTAACATAGCCATGGTTAAGCCATGGCCCATAGAAATAGATGGTTTACCGAACTTAAAAATGGTGGATCTTTCCATGGCTATGTCGAATAACCAGATGGTAACTCTTATGTCAATAGTAAGTTAACTTCTGCTACACCTTAATGTTTATTATATATTATTATGATGCTGATGTTTTATTGATGTTTTATTGATTATTGATATTTAGCAATTTGATTATTGATTATTGATAGAGTATTTTATCTGGTTGGTGGTTTGGAACATTTGGTAATTTTATTTCCATATATTGGGAATGTCATCATCCCAACTGACTTTCATATTTTTCAGATGGGTTGAAACCACCAACCAGTTATTGTTATTATGTTGCTGTTATTATCTGCATTACTGTTATTGTTGTTATGATAATAAATCTGATGATGATGATGATGATGATGGTGGTAATGATGGTGTTCTCCAATCTGCATTTGGTACCGATATATATATATATACACATTGAACCGACCAAATAGAGTTAAGATGGCAAGTCACCTATATAGGTCTTTTGTTGATCCAATCTGCATTTTGATGTGTGAGATACCCTCTGGTCAACTAACATAGCTATTGAAAATGGTCATTTATAGTGGATTTTCCCATTAAAAATGGTGATTTTCCATAGTTTTTTGTAGGTTTACCAGAGGGTACCATTTATTGCGGGTGAAATCCACCATTTGTTGCTGGTGAAATCCACCATGTGATGACAACCCATGAATATTTTGTCTATTCCAAGCACGTTTCGGATGGTATCCACACTGAGTTTCAGTTGCTTCGATCATAATGATGATTTTTACTGGTGAAATCCAAAATGATACTGGTGAAAAGCCTTTATTTTTGTGGACTTGTGGACTATTGCCCTGGGGTAAACCTAGAAAAAGATGTAGAAAAGCCATGGTGGTGTGGAAAACTATGATCTACACCCATGGTGGATTTTCCAGAGATCCCGACGCATAGATAGCCAAGTTGGTTTAGGGTTTAGTCTGGATCACGATGGTATTTAACGGAATAAGCCACAATAACTTCAGGATATTGGTAATTTGTATATAATTGTATGTATCTGGGTAAATTCTAACGACCTCACTGTTCTCGCTCACTGGAATCATGGTTAATTTTAGGGAAATCATCCCCAAATTGCCCAACAATTCAGGTTGGTGGATTAATTATATTTTACCCAGATGTATGTATAACATGGTATAACTAGTTAACTATGTAGAGGTTGATGAGGATTTCAACAAGCACAGTTAGGTGGGTGATGGTGGGTGTGTAGCAAACAACAAACACAACTAGGGGACATCACATGACGCCATCAACTAACCACAGACATAGTTACTGGTAGATATATATACTGTATATATATAATTATCATTAATTATCATCATTACCTACGACTATAGTTACCATTACATAACTATAGTTATATGATGTTATAAGTTTACAAACTTAGATATCTCTAATAACTTCCATGAACTCAGTCCCTGAGTTTATCATAGTTTACCTATAGATACTATAGACTTAGTTTTGGCAACCCACGGTCGGGAGAACCTCACAGCTTTTGGGCCCAACGTGACACTCCGCGCTCCGAGCGTTCTGGGCGAAGCGCTCCATGGAGCGACTCCCGCAGAGCGAATCGGAGGGCGTTGAGGGCCGATGTCATCAGCGATGGTGCCTGGGACACCGAAATGAAAAAGCGACTGAGACATGGATAGCTGGTTGGTGGCTTGGAACATTTTTTATAGCCATAGGATAGCCATTCCAGTGGCTTAATCATCATCCCTGGTAAGATAACCATAACTGGTTGGTGCTTTGGAACATGAATTGCATTTTTCCATATATATATAATATTGGGAACAATACTCCCAACTGACTTTCATATTTTTCAGAGGGGTTGAAACCACCAACCAGGATAGTGATAGGGGACTTCAACAATGGCTCAATGAAGTTAATTGGGATTATAGTGATCATATATGTAATCATCAAATATACAGGGGTTGGTAAATGTCCCTTTTTGGGGATTTTGAATATCACCTTCAAATATCTGTTGGAATTTATATCCCCAATAGTTGGGTGATGTTCAATTGGGACATTTACCAACCCTGATATAGAGATTATGACGGAACATAGCATCATGAACCATGACATATAGGGATTATCGGGGGGATAGAATGGCTCAATTTTCATCCAGAAGGATAGGTGGTAAACTATCCTTTAGAAACTTTGTTGCGAAAACGTGAAAAATAACCATAGCCAGCAAAGGATCGTTATTTTTTGTGGGCTACCTAAGGTCATTGACAATGTTTGATTGTGGTATGATCGCATGATCCATTTCATGAATCATCCATGAATTTTCCACCACATTAAAAAAAATCTCGAAAAAAACAACATTAAAATGGAAAACAAATCGGGTGAATGACACCACATTTAAATGGAAAAAAACAACAACGCGGTTTTTGCGGGTGAATCAACATGCTCTGTCTCTGGTTTCATCCCCATGGCAACTAAACCTGCTCGCGCCGTCGTAATGTGAGAAATTCTTAGAAGTAGCAGAACAGTAAACTCACAGTTTGCGAACTGGAAAATGGATGAAAATGGCGCATTTAGTTCGAGGATTTAGCTATGGAACTGGGGATTTTCCGTAGCTATGTTAAATTACCAGAGAGTAGCTCTCACTTTCTGGGAAATACTGTAACTAGAAAAGCCAGTTAGAGAGTAGCTCTCACTTTCTGGGAAATACTGTAACTAGAAAAGCCAGTTTTTGGGATGGATAAGCATGATTGAGACATAGCTCATTAAAGTCAACCAAAGGAGCGATTTAGGGATTTACAAAAAAAAAGTGGCACTTCAGCAGGGTTCCCGCTGCGGAGGCCTTGGATGGATAGTTTAGTTTGTTCTTCTTTGCTATTTGTTTATAATGTCAACCCCGGATTCATAAACCATGGTTTATTAATTAGGGGGTACTCCTCCAATAGTCATAATCTAATACTTAAATGGTACCCTCCCAATCAAACAGCCTAGGGGTCTATTAATCCAGGGTTGACATTATATAACAACCAGCAAAGAAATCTAAGCTTGGCCATACAAATGGAAATAATGGAAGATGTTCCAACAATACGGCGCATTCAATAGAACAAGTTAAACTTCTGACAAGTGTTATATTCACCAACAAATCATGAGATATTGAAATACTGAGCAAACCAGTGAAGAGGTTGAGGCGCAGGTGTTTAAAATAATATCCAAGGGGCTGGACCTTTTTTTGGCTGAATACCTGCGAATGGTATATACAAATAGGATCTGAGATTTGAAATAATGTGTTTTTTTGCAAAACCATTGGGGAATTCAGAAAAAGCCACATCTTGAGCTCCCAACATGTCATGCCTTCCCTGGAACTTGGGCTGCGATTGCCGATTGTGGACAGATTTTAAGGAAAGGCCAGTGTGGATTTGGATCAGTCCGGCCATTGACACGGAAACCTAACTGGTTTCTGCTGGTTAACCTCTGTATCTCTATATATATATTATAATATACATGATATATATATATATATATCTGGTTGGTGGTTTGGAACATGAATCTTATTTTTCATTTCATATATGGGAATGTCATCATCCCAACTGACTTTCACTCCATCATTTTTCAGAGGGGTAGGTATACCACCAACCAGTATATATATATATATATATACACTGTATATTAGATATAAAACTCCACGTGTTTCTGGGACCAGTTTTCTGTATCCCGAAGAAAAAGACCTCTTTCCAGGTTTTTTTTGTACGAGAGCTTGGCGTTTAACAAGCCACTGGTTGAAGTTATTGATATACCCCCGATATTCATCAACCATTTTTTTCCTTAGAATTGGGTATATTCATTGCATTCATGAACACAATCGGAAAATGTTTGGTTGATGTCCAATTAGAAGTCCCAATACCAGTGAAATTATAAATTATCAATCAACATAGTACGATTAACTAAATAAACAAGATTTAGGGATCAATCATTTAACTAAATGTCTATCATATGTTTGGATATCTTGGATTCAAGAGGTTTGTGTTTGACCAAATCCCAGAGAGTCTGTGTCTGACAAAATCCCAGAGATGCTGCAAGATGCTTAAGGGCCAGCTCTAGGAAAATCGCATCAGACATCCTTCAGCTTTTTGGCAAAAAGAAATCCCCTTCTGAAATGGGTTTGGACCTGAAAATGTTGGGTTAATCTTCCCAATGAAGTAGCCATTTAAGAGGGATAATGATCAGCAAAACCATTGGGTACAATGGGGTACACAACATTTTCAGACACACCCAAATGTTGATGAACCTTTGGCAGTTGGGGAAAAAAAGAGGTTTCCTAAGTCAACTGGGCTACCCCCAGTGATCATCCATTTTAATGTCGTATTTTCCTTTATAAACGAACCATTTGGGGGAACCCTCCCATTTATGGAAACCCCAATATAGAATATATACGAAACAGCTAAACAGTTAAAGATTGACAATTAGAAGTATTATTGTGTTCTCATTCCAGTCCAAGTTCTTGTCTAATCCCAATTGTTGTGATGGTGAAATCTGTTAAGTCCACATTTCTGACAGTTTCATTCTTGATAAACATGGTGTTTGAATCATTCTTAATCTACTTCATTCTTGATTTAATCATTATCATTGATGGTAGGCTAAGTCACCATTCTTGTCCATTCAATTGGCATTTTTCTTGGTTAAACCATGTTTAAACCCAGCATTTTGCTGCTAAATCCACCCCTGTGTTTGATGGTTTTCATATCCAAGGCTTCGCTGTCAGGTATGCCCCGGGGGCTTTGTTGACCCTGGGTGTCCTGGGATTGGTGGCATTCTTGGCAGCGGAACATGCGGGTACGCGGGTGCCGCTTCGGGAAGAACGAGTTGACGCTTGCTGATGGGGGTCGGATGGGCTTGGTGTCACTTGGTGTATGGGGATGGGTCCAAAACGACTTGATGGTTCATCCCACTTAGTAAGTGGGTTAGTTCACCCAATAGCTGGATGGTTTATAGTAGAAAATCCCACACAAAAATGGATGTTGACTGGGGGTACTCCCATGACTTAGGAAACCTCCAAATCCCACGGATCGTAAGTGGGTTAGTTCACCCTATATAGTTTTTTCAGTGGACATTGCCCCTACTTATCCCATAGAAACAACCAGGGTTACAACCCACTTGCGATCCGTGGGATGAGCCACCAAGTATGAAATTGCCATATTTGTGGGAATCAACATTCATTCACCAGCTATGACTTAGGGTACCATCCGGGTCCGAGGGTTTTGACTCATAGCCATATTACCACCTAAATGTGTGTTTACCATGAACAAAAAAGGGTGATAAACTGATAAATGATTCAGAAAAATTGGTACCCCCCATTGAATAAGCTGGAGGGTTGTTTAATCCTGGCCCCCCCAGTTGTAACTTCGTTTGTAAACTCATCTATATAACTAATTATAGCTATAACTACCATAGACCCAGGGTAGGTGACTTATAAACCAACTTACCTATCTTGGGGCCCCGCCCTTTACCCTCCGTTAATCAAACATGGCTGGGAAATCCCCGAGCCGTGAACATTTGTTCATGGGACAGTCATCTAATTAACGGGCGATTTACCATGGCGATTGGCTGCTTCTATGATGATACTAGAGACAGATAGTATTAGGTAGTTACTATTGATCTATTGGTTATTGCTGTTTTTGGTTATTTTATGTTTAGGCTAATGTTTGTTCGAAATGACGTACGACTAAGAACCCATAAATAGCCCATGTATCTATAGCTGATGAGATATTATCCGCTGATGGGCACGATTAATAAACCATGAGTTTAGTAATGGGGGGGGGTACCAATTGTAAGCAAGAATCCATCATAAATTGTCATTTTTGGAGGTACCCCCTATTTATCCCGCTAGTAGACGTTAGATTGGACAGTTCATACTATTACATATTATGGTGATCATCATCATTATTATAGATTGTCGGTATTGGATTGTTGGTATTGGTTATCACTACTAGGTATTATGAGTTGGTAAGGGTTAACCAATATTAGTTATATGGTTATAACACCTAGTAACCAACTCATAATAGTTGCCAACTCATACTGGTGTTGGTTAACCAATATTAGTTATATGGCTTGTATCCGTTCGAAGCAGATGTTTGGTGACTATGGTTATTGTTAGTTGGATGGGATGGTAATTAGACCATCGATCATGAACGATAATGAAAAGTCATCAAAACACGACTTTGAAAGTGGTACCCTGGGGTAAACAAAAAAATGGATGTGGAAAAACCATGCTTTCCCGTTCCGAAATAAAATGATCTACATTTATGGTGGATCTTCCACGACTCGAAGTGTTACACGACGTTTCCAGGAGGTTACAGATTTTTGTTGTTTTCCTGCAAGCAGGGTACTGGTACCCTCTGGTAAACTAACATAGCTATGGAAAATCACCATTTTTCATGGGAAAATCCACTATAAATGGTGATTTTCCATAGTTATGTTAGTTTACCAGAGGGTAGCCCTAAACATCATCCAGTTGATGTTCCATAATATATCATCCATAATTCTGGGCAAATGCCATAACGACCGAAAGCTGTTCTCCCGAGCCCTGGAATCATGGCTAATAAGGGGAATCATCCCAAAATGGCCCAACAATTCAGGTTAGTGAATTATTATAATTTACCCAGATAATTATATAATCAATCAGTTGATTTTCCTTAAAAAATATCGTTATAAATAATCCAGTTTATTTTCGGATTTTTGTTCCTAAAATGGGTTCCTATCCCTAAAAATCATCCAGTATATTTTCGGATGATCATGGATTTTCCATAACAAAAATCATCCATAAAAATCATCCAGAACAAAAATCATCCGGTTGATTTTCCGAAAAACTTTTCCATAACACAAATCATCCATTTTTGGGATCCCCCACCTGGCTGGAAACCCTCCATGGCCTGCCTGGCTGGGCTTTAGGATCTGGACTCAACGCTGAGCGAATATGGAAGAGGTGAACGAGGTGAACGAGGTGAACGCTTGCGGAAGGCGGGTTTTTTTTACGAAAAGGCCCAGCTTGATGGTGATTATATAATGGTTGATAGTGGTTAATAATCTATGGTAAATCTATGGTAAACTAAGGTAAATCTATGGTAAACTATGGTAAATCTATGGTAAATAAACTATGGTAAATCTATGGTAAATTATGATAATTCACTCTGAAATAAAGGCTAGATATTGGATTACCCTCTGGTAAACCTACAAAATGCTATGGAAAATCACCATTTTTAAGAGGTAAATCAGCTATAAATGGTGGTTCATAATGGTTGATAGTGGTTAATAATGGTTAATTATTGATAATGGCCCATACCACATATTTGATGGGAAAAATTATTGATTAATATTGATTACCCTCTGGTAAATTATGATAATCTATGGTAAATCCATGGTAAACTATGGTACATTTTCAATAGCTATGTTAAATTACCAGAGGGTAATAATGGTTGATAGTGGTTAATGATTGATAGTGATTACTATAGTAATTTACCCAGATTAATGGTGATTAATAGTGGTTAATAATGGTTGATAGTGGTTAATAACTGGCTGGTGGTTTGGAACATGAATTTTACTTTCGCCAATAGTTGGGATGATGATCCAATCTGACTAATGTTTTTCAGAGGGGTTGAAACCACCAATTAGATAATGGTTGATAGTGGTTACTATAGTGATATTCGTAGTGGTTACTATAGTAAATCAAAACGACCTCACTGTTCTCCCTCACTAATCATGGTTTATAAGGGGAATCATCCCCAAATGGCCCAACAATTCAGGTTAGTGTTAGTGAAATATCATAATTTACCAAGATTAATGGTGATCAATAGTGGTTAATAATGGTTGATAGTGGTAATGATGAATGGTATTAATGGTATTAGTGGTTGTGGCTGGTTGATGGTGGTTCATAACCCATATGCTCCATGGTGGTAAATTTACCTGCAAAACTGGGTGATTTTGTTCGGGCAAATGTTGGTAAACATTCCATGGAGCATATGGGGTATGGAAAACCCTTGAAAAATCTCTAAGACTCAATGGGTTTGGGACATGATTTTTCATTATTTTCTTGGCAATGACTAGATTCTTACGAGTTTCCCAGGTTCAGATTTCAGGGAGGTGTTCTTATAGAATCTGCGCCACAAAGGATGGTGGGGATGAAGGCAGGTTGGATTTGCATCTGATGATAGTGGGGGCACAACAGCACGAACTCTGCCAAAAAAACTCGACTTGGGTGCTTAAATACCTCCATGGATGGTTTGATGCTTTTTCATACCCTGGAACATGGAGGATTTTAACATGACACATGGAGGTTTCAGCCCTGAAAAGATAGGATTTCCATGGACCACAGTTGATGGTAATTCCCAGTCACATCCCATTTTTGGTTGGTTACCCGGCCTGGTAAACCTACCAAAAGCTATAGAACATCACCACTTTTAATAAGTAAATCAACGAACTAAATGGGCCATGTTCCAGTTCGCAAACTGTGAGTCATTACCAGAGGGTATATTCCCATTTTCATATCCCCATTTGTGTTGCTTTAATCCCATTCATATCCCCATTATATTATCATATTTCACATCCCATTTTTTGTTGGTAAATAGTTACTCTCTGGTAATTTAACATAATTAGCTATGGAAAACGGGTGATTTATAGTTGTTTTACCTCTTAAAAATGGTGATTTCCATAGCATTTTGTAAGTTTACCAGAGGGTATTCCAATATCTAGCCTTTATTTCAGCTTAGTGAATTATCATAATTTACCATCGATTTCCCACTAAATATATGGTATGGGCTATTTTCAATAGCAAACTGTTAGTCATTACTAGAGGGTAAATAGGTAAATCATGTGACATGTTTTCCTGTAACAATTTCCCATCCCTGTGTGAAAATCATGTCCAGGTGATCAAGCATTGGAAAAGTCGCGAGCAGGCGGAATTGGAATTTCATGATATTTCATTATTTGCTTGGATTAATGGGGATTTAACAAACACAACTATAGATATCAAGAAGTATTGACTGGTAATTTTTCACATTTTGCGCACTGGAAACCATGGCCCATTTATATATATATATAATATATATATGTCAAAGGGAACGTAGTAATAGCATACAAACAATTCATGCATGGGACGCCACTATGGCTCAAGACCCCACGCGTGAGCAAAATAAGTGTTCGCCGTCCGCCATGATTAACGGGTCCGGGAACTACCAGTGAAACAGGTACCACTTGAACTATAACATCCGGAACAAGGATTCATTTGTTCACAGGTTATCAGCCGTAGGGCTCACTTCTCCCGCCGGGAGAGTGGTACCTGCGTGCTGGTAGCCGGGCCTTCTGAGCAATTGATTGAGGACGCAAAGGACCAATCAGCTCATCATCGCAAAGATGCAAGGCGGCAGCGGAGATTCGCGCACCACGCAGTTTACCTTCAATGAGAACACTGCCATGCCGGTCGAGGAGGTCAATCAATCTTCCCCTGGTGACACGGCAGACAGTGGTGGGATACGCTCTACCAGAACTACACAGTCCGGATGGCAAGTCACGTCAAACAGACGAAGGATATCCACCCAAAGTACACCAAGATTTTCTCGAAACAGTGCTCGAAGTGATGTTGTCCGCCAAGGGCATCGACCATCTCGAGGACGAACTACTCCAAGGGACAGATCCACCAGGGCCGTGGCCGACCGAATTGGTGAGAGGACCGGGGATAGTCGTGTTAAGAGGAGATCAACGGATACTTCTGTGGCTAGTGAACCTATTGCCATGATAGAAGAACTACGGGCACAATGTCAATCCCTACGTAATCAGTTGAACCACATGGAGGCATACGCTGCATCTAGAGATCAACTGATTCATGACATCGAGATCAGATTCACTGAGTATCTTCAGGAACACAACCAAAATGTATTTGATGAGGTCAATGCACTCAATCATATAGATTGTCATGTTCCGCAAATGAAGTTGCAGAATATCAAGCAGAACTAATGGTAGCATCTCAGGAAGACGAAGGTGCAACAATACGCATCCAAGACCTTGAACGCCGAGGTGCCCTAATGGAACATGGTGCACGACGTATCCATCAACGTGGTATGGAGATCCAGGAGGAGTACAAGGATGAAGTACATCACCTTCGAGGACTATTGGGTAATACGGAGGCAAGACTGCAACAACTTCATCAAACCAATGTCTTAACCACCGATATTGCCAATCGACTATACAATGAAGGTCAAGAAATGCAGACAGATTTCCAGAACTCAATCATGGAATATCGTAATCGATCCGAAATGGCATCCTTCTCTAGCAATCAACTTGAAGTGATTAGCCAACAACAATCAATTGCAGTTCATGAATTATCTGAACGGAATCAGCTATTGAGTGAAGCTTTAGTTCAGTCTCGTAAACAGGCCGAGCTGTATGAAAGCAGTATTGACGAGATCACTAGAGAATCTAGGAAGAAGGTTTTCGAGGCAAATCAGGCCAAATTGGAAAGTGATCTGAAGCATCGAAACATTGAACATGATACCGTCAGAAGAATTGCATCATACAGGAACCAAGAGGCCGAAGCAATATCACACCTAAGGCTTGAATCACAGGCTAGCGCAAACTCAATCGCAAGGGCAGAGCACTATGAAGAGCTCTATGCCAACGAGCAGGAGATGAACTGCGAACTAAAGGATGAGATCAAGTTGCAGAACACGAAGTTGCGAGGATCGTTGACTCAGGGTACTACGACCGACGGTCGTGGCCCCGATGAAATGCTTGTTGAAGATCTACGTAATCAAGCCAAAATCGCTCAAATCAGGGTTCAGGACCTAGATCATGAAGTTCATGAATGTTTACAAGAGAACATATTGTTAAAAGAGAGATTGGCTGAAGTTGCGGATGTAGGGGCGTCGTCCCTCACCAACGCTGAGGTCCGAACTCTAAAGTCTGAACTAGAGAATGAGCGCAAAATGAAGTTGGCTAGTGGTGTTCAACAGTATGAGAGATCATGCATGTTCATGGGGGAAATCCAGGATAGGGATGAAAAGATCGGTATCAAGAATTCTGAGATTGTTGACATGAAACGTCACTTAGATGAACTGAGAAAGAGTCTCAAGGATTCTGAAACATCTATATCTAGGGTCAGCCCTGACACACTTCCCTATTCGGCAGGCATCCCCAACTACGATCTCGCATCAAGACTAGTCATCGACAAACTGGAGAATGACGTGAGTGAGGCTAACTGTGAAAACGCTATTCTGAAATCTTGGATTTCGCAGATCGACAAGGAGTTGAACTATGAGACAAATATGGCTCATTCTTATCGTGAACATGCTGTACCTTCTCAACGACAACCTTCTCAATCAAGCAAAAGAATCACTAATCTGCTGAAAGAAGTTGACAATAAGATCGCTGATGGAACTGAGAGGGAATACTACAAGCCACCGAGTGGATGGGGCGGTCCGCCTGACCCTGATGGACCTCCTGACCCTTTCGGGCCTAACGGTCCAGGACCACCTCCTGAACCTCCAGGTTTGCCTTCAGTTCGAGGATCACAACGCGATTCAGCAGATGATGTCTCCACAGCGGCTTACACTGCAGAAGAAGTGCCGAGAATGTCAAGACGGGAGGCTGACAAAGTCTATGTTAGCCCATGGCCGAAGCAACAGAATCTTGGGGTTTGGCAATCAGATCTCATCAAGAGTGTTGTTCTTTCTGCAAATGATGGGGACAAAGCCGCATGGGAAGCATGGCTACAGCCGGCTATTCGACCAAATCCTGACATCGAGCTATTAAATGACAGTGGAGGGCAACGGTATCAGTCCATCGACGCCAAGTTGTCAATTGCATTGTCAAACGTGATAGCCCAAGCCGGCGATGTTGCTCGTCATGTAGCGATCAAATTGAGATTGAGAACACAAAGTCATAGTCGAAGAGGAACCTATGTCATGGGACGGGAAATCTTGGCTATGATCCTGGAGCACTTCAGAACCCCAGGTCAACGAGAGACAGCCTTCACCATGGAGCACATCGTATCGATGAAATATCTCGGTGACTCAAACCTGGAAGTGTTCTACGAGAAATGGATGGAGATGGTATCAAACATGATGCCGGATGATGTACCTCCTGATGATTGGCTTCGTGACGCTCTATACAAGAAGATTCGAAATTCGAGTCTTATGATGTTTGACATCAAGCAGTACGAGTCATGGATTGAAGGAGACCAAAGACGAAACTATCGCTATCTGTTGGACGTCATCGAAAGGCACATCTCCAGAATCAGAGAGGACAAGCATGTGGCCGCCAGAGAGAAGTATGCAAGAGACTTTGCAGGTGGCGGCAAACCTACAGCTCCTGCCCCAAATCCAACTGCTGCTGCACCGGATGCAAATCCAAAAGCGAAGCCTAAAGCTACTCCCAAGGAGAAGGCAGCACCCAAGGCGAAGGCCAAGGCCGATGCAGCTCCAGTTCTACCATCACCTCAGCCTAAACAGCATGCAAAAGGGAAAGGTCAAGGGAAAGGAAAGGATCGAGCAAACAGCCGAAGTACCAGCCCTAGATCCAAGAAGAAGATCCCATGCCATTTCCATTTCATCAAGAAATCATGCAGGAAAGGCAAAGATTGTGAATATAGTCATGATCAAAAGGTGTTCGATGCGAACAAGAACGCAAAAGGGAATGGTCGGAAGCCAGGAACTCCAAGAAGTCAATCTCCGGCAAACAAGACCAAGAAGGTTGACGAACCATGCTGGCATTGGGCTAAGGGCAAGTGTCGGTATGGAGACAAATGCAACAAACGCCACGATCCTCATCTATTCAATACTGCTCCGAACACCGAAGCATCAGGCTCAAAGGCTACTCCTGCACTTATCCATGATTGGATTGATGATGAAGAGACGTTCCATAAGGTTGCATCGAACGTGGTCAAGAAGAAGGTCAGATTTGATGAGTCTAAGACTCACGTTCAAACTTACGTAAAGAAGGACTTCGTGAAGTGCAGCCGGAAGTCCCAAACAATCTCCAAAGGTCATGGTAAAGTTGGTAAGCCCACTGATCAGATAAGGAAAGATGAACAATGGTCTTATTCATGCAGGTTAGCGTCGAGCCGAGGGAAAGCAATGGCTATTCTGATCGATGAGAAGGGTGAACACAGTGACATTGATGAAGTCCTGGTCATCGTCGGCCCTAGTATGGACATTCTGATCAGACTCGACATCGAGGACGGTGAGGTGTCCAGGGAAGTTTTTGTGGAGAACTATGTTCAGCATGTTGAAGGTCGATATGGTAAAAGGGGCAACACAATGTGTATCACTGTTCCTGTTGAGGAGAGAGACAAGAGATTCATATTGGATTCTGGAAGTGGTCATGATCTCATTTCATCCACACGAATAAGTAGGATGGATCTCCCAACATATGATGACAAGGTCGTCAACTTCCATACAGCAAATGGGGTGACATGTTCGACCAAACGTTCAAGCATCAAGTTCGAGGCATTCAGTGAACCAGCAGAAGCTCACATCCTGGAGGACACACCTTCCGTGCTCTCCATGGGAAAGCGATGCGTTGATCTTGGTTACTCATTTGTATGGCCGACTGGAAGAACTCCATTCATGTTAGATCCCAATGGCAACATCATCGAGATGACCGTCAAAGACTACATTCCCTATGTGAGCGTCGATCAAGAGAAGAGAAAGTTGAAATCATCTTGTGTGGAAAAGATCATGGCAGTTCTTGATGATGGATGCTCAACGTCGGAAGGCGAAGGTCTTTTGGTCATTGATGGAGAAAGTGGGGATGAGCTTGAGGATCTTTCCGACTCCGTTGGACGATCCGATGTTAAATCTCCCAAAAGATCAATGAAGAAACGTAGGAAAGCGAAATTAAGAGGTGATCAACATGAAGTGGCTGTTGGAAGTGATGCAGGTGATGCTGAGGAAATGTCGTGCTATGCCGATGAGTATGCCGAGTTTGAGGACGACGGATACGATCCCAGCATCGCACCTGATGACATCCATGAAGATCATCAAATTGAAGTTGAAGAAATTCCTGAAGATGGAGGAGGTGAAGATGACGATGATGTCATTGATGTTGATGAGGAAGATGGAGGAGTCCGATTGAGTAAGAGGGGAACTTTGAAGAATGAGGCAAGATCGAAGGTTCATCTTCTAACTCATCGCTACAAGAACCCATACTGTGAGTCTTGCGTGCGTGCCAAGATGAAGCACAGGAAAACGTTCAGAGGTGCTTTTCAGCGTAAGCTCACAAAGTTTGGGGACCTGATCACATTCGACTATGTTGACAATCGTCGTATTGCTGAACAGGACTATGGCGACGACAAAACCATCTTTGTCATCAGGGACAGATATACGGGAATGCTTCAGTCTTACCCTTCTGCCAGAAAGGACACTGACGCAGTCATACAGGCGGTCAAACAGTTCATGGGCCGTCGTAAGATTCGAGAAGCGTACTCCGATGATGCCCCACAGTTCGACAAGGCAATGAAGATCCTAAAGATCCCAATGGACACTTCCTTGGCCGGAAAGACCAAGCACAACTCACTTGCAGAAAGAACTAACCAATTCGTGCTCGTGGCAACAACAACTTGTCTACTTGAAGCAGGGATTCCACCATGCTTTTGGATGTATGCCATCAGATGCGTGAGCCATTTGCTCAACATCGAGCCCAACGACGATGAGGTGAGTTCTTGGTGCAAACTTCATGGAGAAGAATTCAAAGGAAAGATGATACCCTTCGGTGCCCTCGTGTACTTCAAACCCAGTGGTTCACGTGAACGAGAACAACAACACAAGTTTGACCCTATGGGAATTCCCGGAGTGTTCGCCGGATACTCCATTGGTCCCGGGCTCCATTGGTCAAGGAAGTACAGGGTATGGGCACTATGTGATTGGAGTAAGCAGAACTTGGCCTATGATGCAGAGAAGCCCATCGCCAAGCTGAGGACTCCGCACTATACCGAAAGGGTCGAACTAAAGGAACCCCTTGAATTCCCATGTAAGTTAGAGTATGAAAGGATTAATGTTTCCATTGAGGGATTAAAAGTGAAAGATCGTCTTGAAGGAAACCCAGAAATCCTACCGCCACCTCCACCGGATGATGATGATGATGGTGGAGATGATGACGATGGTCATAGTGGTGGTGGTGTACCTTCGTCGAAGGTCCCACGGGAACCGACTGAGGGAGAGTTGGAAGCTGAAAGGCACTTTGATGCAATATCGGAAAGATTGGGACCACCAGGTATCGATAAGCCAGCACATCCAGATCTTCATGTTCCAGAAGGAGGACCAGAACATTACTCCGTTGGAAAGATGGGGTCGTATACCTGAATGACGATGGTGAATGGGTGAAACTCAATGCTCGCGGTCATCCATATCGTATTGATGAACGTGGTTTTCGCAGAATATCAACTACTCCAAGGCCTTCAAAGTATACCCCTGACGAGTGGAGAAAGATGTCACCGACTGTCAGAAAAGGGATCGCCAAGGCCGAAGAGAAGAAGATCGAAGCTGAAAAGGAGAAGAAGAAAAGTGATGCGAAAATCAAGGAAAGTGAAGAGCGAGCAAAGAGAAAAGAAGAAAAGAAGAAAGAGAAAGAAGCAAAGAAAGCCAAATCCTCCAAGAAAGACGACAAAGACGATCACGTTTCCGGAGTGGCCATGTCCCAAGACTACGTCCGAAGAGGCAAAGTTTTTCAATATGGAAAAGGGTCCGTTTCTCCCGTCGGGAGAGGGGTCTCTGCCTCTGCTCCATGTTATTCAGACCTATCAGACACTGACGTACCTGATGATGATGACTTCTTGATGGAGTGGGACGAATGGTCTGAGATCGAGAAGGGCAAGGGACCGAAAGCCACTTGGAACAACGACAAAGTGTATGACTTCAACCAGGGGAAAGTGGTGGCTGCTGCGACATTGCACAACACCAATGAAGTACCCCAAGACGCTCGTGGCCTCAGTGATGTTTTCCTTCCATTTCCATGCATGCCGTGCATTAATCATTGTGATGATCATCGAGAAAAGATAGCTTCAAATGGCGATGGAATCAATATCAATAAGATGTTCAACACTGCAGTTGCAAGACCTGTTGGTCGAAAGGAAATGATGGAAAACGATGATGCACGTAAAGCTATGAGGAAGGAATGGTTAGGTCAACATGCTGCTGGAGTCTACGATTTCAGTGTCGTTAGAGAATATGATGACGTTGTTCGTGAAGCAAAGGCAAACAAGACAGAGGTTCACATGGCCAGAGTACACGGTATCTGTGTAGAGAAAAATTATCAGTTGCCTGCAGGAAGTCCTAGTAGAAAATTCAAAGGCCGAGGTGTCTTGCTTGGTAATCAGGTGAAGAACCAATTCTGGGAGGCTGCTTTCTTCCAGGACTTGGGCAATTCTCCAGCTACTTTTGAGGCATCGAGATGGGCTGATTTCTATGGGTGTCTTCCTGGCCATAATGTAAAACTTGCCGACGCTATTCAAGCATACATTCAAGCAAAACTAACCGGACCACCATGTTGGGTTGAGCTACCCGAAGATGCTTGGCCAGACGATGTCGATATTCGAAAGTTCCGTAGACCAGTTGTAAGATTGGTTAAAGCTTTATATGGTCACCCCGATTCGGGAACAATGTGGGAACAACATTGTGATCAGAAAGTTCGAGAACTCGACTTCGTTCCTGTTGGAGAAGAATGGCCATCAATGTATTTTCACAAGAAACTGAAGTTACTTCTTGTCATCTATGTAGACGACTTAAAGCTGGCAGGACCGGAAGAGAACCTGACTAAGGGTTGGGAGATGCTCCGATCAAAACTCAACATCGAGCCCGAGACTGACTTAGGACTCTATCTTGGTTGTATTTTGAGAAAGGGATCTACCAAACTTCATGATGGAACCCCGGTGTCAACCATGACCTATGATATGGAAGGTTTGTTGAAACTGTCGGTTGAGAAGTACTTGGACATTGTTGGAAAAGATACGAAGCTGAAACACGTATCCACTCCAAGTCTACCTGAAGAAACAAAGAAACACAAGTCTAGAGCACCATGTCCCGGGAACCCCAAGAACAAGAAGGTATGTCCATGGTGTACTCATGAATTTGATCCGGACGCTCCATTGTTTTATGAACAAGGAACCCAAGGGGAAGACGTCTCACCTGGGGAGTCTGAGAGAGGTGCATTAGCGCCACACGCTGCTAGCGTGTTGATGAAGCTGCTGTACGCGGCGAGGATTGCTCGTTTTGATCTGCTTCGTTCCATTAATTCCCTGGCCAGGAATGTAACAAAGTGGACCATTGATGACGATGCAAAGTTGTATCACTTAATGTGCTACGTGAATTCCAGCCTATCTAAAAGAATGACCGGATGGGTTGGGGACAACTTCAATGAATTGACATTGTCTTTATTTGCTGATGCTGATTTTGCAGGGTGTGCCCAGTCTTTGAGATCAACTTCAGGGTCTCATATGCATATCCAGGGTAACCACACACGGTTTCCTTTGTCCGGGGGCAGCAAACGGCAAGGATGCGTAAGCCATTCGACGCCTGAGGCCGAAATCGTGGCAGCCGATGTCACCCTCCGTACTATGGGTTTGCCCGCAATGAGCATCTGGGAAACGCTGACGGGAAAGTCGCCCAAATTATTGTTCCATGATGACAATCAGGGCATGATCGGTGTAGTCAGGTCGGGTCGTAACCCCACTATGCGGCATCTTGAGAGGACCCATGGCATAGCCATTACTTCCCTCCATGAACATTTTACTCGGGAGAACTACGTACTCATGTATGAAGTGACCTCGAAAATGGCCGCCGACATTCACACCAAAGGTTTCAAGAATCCGTTGGCATGGAAAAGAGCATGTATGCTCATCAACCTGTTGGACCCTGGTGACATCGGTACGAAAGATCTGCTCGATATGGTCTCACCCACCACGGATGTTGATACCACTGTCCGACAAGTGTTTCAAACCAAAACTCAAGATGTTCCAAATTTTCCGTATACCGAAATACCTATTCTACCACCTGAGGTGTATCAGAAGGGTCTTTCTGGTAAAGAACAAGTACAACAACTACCTGGTATGGATCCCATATTGGTTGTTAAGACGCCAACTTTCTTTAGAAAGCGACCACCTGGTGTATCATTGCCTCATGATTGTTTGAGAAGTACCTGGATACTTTCTCATGGCAAATGGATCAAGGTTGAGGATCGAGTTCCACCCGTTCAACAACAAGACCGTTTTGATCAATGGGTAGAACGAGCTTGTTTCCAATACCATCCGTGTCAATTTAGTATATCACCGTCGGTGATTACTAGGCAATCAGCTGGTGTTGTCTCACCGGGACACCTGGCGTCAACAGCACGACAAGGGCTCCATGCTGCTGCGGTGCCGACTCGTCAGACTCCAGTCCTGAAGTATCCTCAGTTAACTGTGGGGGTGGGTCAACTATTTTGTCATCAATCCCATGGAAATGAACCCACAACCATTCATGCAGCTCCGTGTGGTACTGCTCGGGTGATCAACACGCTCCTTCGAGTTGTTCATGGGGGGAGTTCTGGATGGGGTAGTCTTCCAATGGGATTTCCTCCGTCGGGGGACCCCGATGATGATCCATATCCCACAGAAAACAAAGATCCCAATCGACGACGAATTGTATTTGCCGGTGGTGACGTGATTGCTGGTAGGGTATCAAAAGACAAAGCCTATAACCCCTCAACGTCATCAAGAAAGGGAAAGAAAATATCCAAAAATGAATGTGATCAAGATGAATGGATATGGAAGGATGAAACAACATTGACGAGAGTGCACAAAGTACCAAGAAGAAAGATGTTTACCCCCAAAGAGGCTGACTTTCTGCCATGTAAGCTGAGACGGTTTAGAGATGAACGGGAAACCAACCAAGTGTTTCAGTCAAGTGGGAGATTGATCCACGACTCATGGAGATTGGCGGGGAATAACATCGAGAAGACCAACAAAAGAAATGAATTTTGGACAGGGACCACTACCTTCAAGATCATATCCAATGCAGACATCAAAGATGTGATGGACAGCGGGTCTGACGTGGAGGACAGGGCATCGTGCCAGGACACTGTGGTCACCTGTATCCTTGATGGGAACATGAAAATCATTCCGTTGGATGACATGTTTATAGCCCATCATTACAAGTTGAAGCATGAGACCAGAAAACAAAATGATTGGGATATTCAGATGACACTACATCGAAAGAATGGGAAGACTCTGACATATCACTTCAAGCAATCCTATGCTGATTTTCTCGGGAAGATACTCAATGACGTTATCATATCCCTCAACATCTATGAGATGAAAGATGATGTCCCATGCTTGCTCCTCATGTGTGCCGAAACGCAAAGTATCATCACCAAGATTCACAAACAGAGTCGGTTTAAGATGATGCATGTGGTCACGATTACCGAAGATGACAACCTTATGTCCAACTACGGGAGGGCGAAATGGAGACGTTGCATCAGGGGTCCTAGTGACTGCGTGTTCTTTGCGGGACCTTGCACCGGTGGTTCACCGTGGAGTCGGTTAAACAAAAATGTGAGTGAGGTCACAGCACACAACATCAGAATGAAAGCACTTCTATATTGGGAGCTATGGGAAGAGTTCACATTGTGTCTGCAGCGTGTACATGTTTTGCATGCCATGGCGTTGTTGGAACTACCTCGGGGATGCGACTATTGGAATGACGAGAGAATGAAGTTTCTGATCAATGGGACCCAATCAACTGTGCATGACTTTGATGGATGCATGTATGGTTTGAAATCACAATTCAAAGATGTTGGGACCGCAATCAAGAAACCGTGGAGGATCGTATCGTGGGGGGTTGAGTTCTTTGACTTGCATGAAAAATGTGATGGCTCACACACACACACGGTCAATGTGCGGGTAGAGAAACACGTGCAACACAATTATATACCGAGAAGATTGTCAGATGTATCCTCGAGGTGTCACCAATCAAATGTTGATCAACAACGCTTATGGAAGGAGATATCGACCAAAAGTACCAGATGAGATGAATCACCATGAATCGAAGTCATGTGCTTGCATCGTTGTGAATGACCTAGAATTCAAAGTTAATGAGAAGACCATCAATGAACAACTATTCATTAACTTCATCACCCAACGAGGCGGTGTGAAGGTGAAGCTGAGGTTGTATCCACGTCGTGGATCACTATTGGCGGATCCGGATCCCGTTAGAGGTGGATTGAAGGTGAAGTCGGGCTGCTACCTGCGTCGTTGGTGCGCCTTGACGGATCCGGATTCCGCGTGCCTCATCTCGGTCTTCGCAATGGCTGGAACTGACCTTGTGATCCCTTCAGCGGCCAAAGGCATTAGCTTACTGAAGTCAACTCTGTCCCTCATCCAGGAGAAGAAACAAGAGCACAACCTTCCTGCTCCATTCTCAACCTATGAGGAGGCAAACTTCAGGGGTTACAAGGATAAGGACCTCGACGAATGGTTGGATCGAGTGAAGATTTCTCCTCCTGTCGTTGTGGCCTTAGCTTTTGTCATGGATAGAAGTGGCAGAGCATTCGTAACTCATGCAATCAGGTTGCTCATGAAAATGTTATCAAAAGTGACCAACGAGAATGAGTTGAAGATGTCTGCCATTAGTTTCATTGACAAAGGGGCCCGATTATCAAAGTTGGTGGAAGGGGCCGCCAGGAATCCAGATGAGAAAAGCATCATGATGATGTTGTGCACCTTCGAGTGTGCAATTAGAATAGATGAATTTTGGGATACCCTGAACAGATCAACAAGGAAATCACGGTCAAGGACTTGCGCGACAAGATCGCAAACACGAGCCCAACAAACCTAGGATCCTTGAACCAGACGTACCCTCCGTATGGAAGTTCTTGCTACCAAATCCGAAAGAGGACGAACTTCGAGGAGATCGCCCGTCGAAAATGGGAAAAGTTGTCATTTGAAGTGATGCAGAGAGAAGCACCTGAACCAAGTGAAGTTGAAGAACGCATCAAGTATCTGGTCAACATCATGTACGAGGAGAGCTACAGCCTTGGCTACGCACTCCGACGTCACAATGCCAGAGCGACCAGCAACCAGGGTAAGACCATCATCGTCCAGAATGTCCTGGAAGACTGGATGTCGATGAATTATGATCTCAGTTTGGAACGGACGGCAGCTGTTGTCCATCTACAAACCATTCTCATGATCTCCAAGATGCTACATGAGTGGATGACACGATTGGAAAACTTCAAATCAATGTCATACCTGAGCGGGATCATCAAGACTGATCTGGTCAGAATGAAACAGGCCATTGACCTCCGCGACGACCTATGGGAGTTGGGGGGCTACAACATTGAGAGGGCCGACCAGGGCATGTTCGAGGAGGTGGAGAAACGGAACAGGACATTTTCCTGTATTCGCAACTATGTGACGACCACTGCCACCACCCAGATGGGCCAAGGGGCCACAGAGGTCTCCCACATCGATGGCTGGGACATCCCGCTGATGCCGAGAGATGGCAGAAACCCTCCAAGTCAACCGGATCATCCAGGTTGGGATCCTTCACCTATCAGAATGATGAATGACAAGCAGCAGAGGGAAGCCGATGCACAGCGGGCACAACAGCAACAGCAACAGACTGGGCCTAGTAGTTCCACCGCCGGTGGACACGATGGTTACAGCTCTGCAGCTGGGAGCACACCACCACCAAAGGCTCCACCATCGAAGGCAAGGCCATCTACACCTCCTGCGAGAAAGGACTGGGTAATTCCTCGGGTACCAAACGGATATCTTTTCAGAACATCCTCAATGCCCGATCAAAGGAATTCCGAGTTCATCACTTCAGCATGGATGGACGAGCGAGATCACTTTCTTCTATCAATCGTCCAAGGACCCGCAGCTCAAGCTGCCAGCACATCAGGGTCAGCACCTTGGGCACAATATTTGAGGAGAGTGACAGCATATGCCTGCATGGTCTTCGGAGTTTGCAATCCGGGGGTCGTAACTGAGGACACTGCATCCACTATATCCGAGAAAGACTGGCTGAGGTGCTACAGCCACATCGTCCGCAAGTACATGCTGACGCGGACTGGATGCTATTTGTCCACAGCAGGAATGCTCATGATGCTAGGGCACCACGACGTGAACGTCGCCAACCAATCCAACTTGGGCCGCATCAAGAAGATGATCACCAACCCGCTTGCTTGCAGGATCATCGAAGCACCAAACGGTCCAAGAGATCATGACATGTTGGCAGGTGACTTTAGGACTGGAACGACCATCCTCATCACCGACCTGATGTTCCGCGTGGGAACCCAAAGTGGGACGCATGGCATCCAAATGGGACTGGCTGACATGGGATGGGAAAGTGTTGAAGTATTCAAGATCCATGATTCCGAATCAGAGCGACCACTTCAGCAATTCCTGGACACGCTTGACAAGGTCAAGCAACATCTCAGCACTGATGCCGTTGACGATGGCCAGATAACTGTTCACCTTTGGTTGTCATTGCAATTCCTTCATGAACAAAAACCACCTCATTGTGTCATGCTTGAAAACGACTTCAAGAATCAGTTTGTCAAAGGGGTGCTCGATCTTGACCAAGTCACATCCCGACCCCTGATGGTCGCCATCAACAATGACTCCATGTTCAACGGTATGGACTCTGTCACGTCAAGGATCGCAGATGAGCTGATTGAGAAGATGAGGCTCCAAGGGATCTTGGTGACATCGGACCAGAGAATGTGGCGGTCGATGTATTCACAATTTGGAAAACAATATCCAATATTGAGTACGACCAAGAAGGGGACTTTGGGAAAGACGGCAATTTGGTCTGTCATCGAGAAGAATCTATTTCGCCAAAGAGTTTTCCTCATGTGTGCCACGAACAGGGAATATGTATCCGTCCTCAATGAGGGAGCATTCAAACCTGATGAATCTGGCATCAACACCAAAGTGTTGGAGGATATGACTGGACCGACTGAAGCGTTCAGGATTGCGAGCGGCGAAATGACCCCAGGTGACTATGCAAATGATGACACAACAATCTTCCAGCGAGGCCCTGGAACCGCCGTCAACAGATTCACAAAGGACAAGAGGTTCAAGACCAGTTGGGTTGAACCAGTAGTCGGCACCCATGAGCTGGAACCAGTTGTCTCCGATCGATGCATGTGGTTCACCATCGACAAGGAGAATTCCGACATCCTATGCGGAAGCTGCAGAAATGCGGCGACGATGGATGAGGTCGAGACATGCCAGTCGAGACCGACCCATTGCATTAATTGCTCCGCCAATACCCAGGACCATTACAAGCGTTCAGCTCCCACATTGGAGGCCAGGAAGTCCGTACTACTCCTTGCGGCCAGACTGAAGGTTGCATTCGAGGATCTTGGTGTTGACATTGTTGACATCAATCAAGGATTTCAAACATGGCTCACATTTACTGCGTCTTCGTTGATTTCAAATGCATCGTTGGCGTATGGGGAGCACTTGATGAAATCTCGATCTCACATGGGAGGTGTCAGAATTTCGAAGAGGCAAGCTCTGGAAATTTTCCGGAACGGCCGCGGCAAGCAATTCAGTATCTATCGCGAAAGAGTTTTTGATGAAGTCGCGAAGAAAAGGCTCTTGATCTACAGAGTCACGAAGGATTGCGGAAATGTCGCATACAAAGATTTCTTCGAGAAGGTCGCCGTTCCCGAGGTGAAGGAGAGGAACGAGATCTTTGGATTCTCCCGTGCATCTGCCGAGAAAACTGGAGATATCATCGAGTTCTGGCTTGGTGTCTTGGATGTGGCCAATATGGCCAAAGGAGTTGTGGATGTTTTCAATGCCAGTGTTGATCCAGCTGAGTATCTCAATGGATTGGAAAAGGCATTGGCTCAATTCACATCGACCTCCAGAACCTCGAGCACCATCAATGACAAGAGACGGGGATCCTTCGACTGCACACTGCAAACCGCAGAAGCCGAAAGGGTCATGAAGCTCATCCATGCAATCCCCGGATATGATTCGCTGGCCAACTTCTGCTGCCTCACGGAATGGGAGAAGGATCAGGTATTCTCTCATTATCGAAGGAAGAACAACATCACAGGGGATGACGCCAGCATGGGCGCTGATGCCGATGCCAAGCCAGGTGACGAGTCGTCGGCTCACCCTGGGGAGGAGGAAGCTGATGAGCCAGCAAACGATCCCACCGATGTGGTCAGGGACTCAGAGAATTCCGGGAAACAACAACTTTTGGATGCGTTGGGAAAACTCTTCACCGTCTCTGAGGATGTCAACGTGTGCTTGTATTGTGGTAGCACCAAACATGGTCATCTTGAATGTGAACATGAGAAGAGAGATGAAGTCAGAAAGGTGCTAAAGGCCGTCCGAGCGTCGCTCGAGGCTGATAGTCCCACATCTGATGACGTCGATATGGAGCCTCCTGAGCACAAGAAGGACAGTTCAGGTGCTACTGAAGGGTCGGGGCAAACAGATGAACCTACAAAATCGAGGTTTAGTGAACACCAGTGGTACGACAGCATTAGAACTATGTCTGAAGTTGGTGACCTCGATGAGTATGGTAGGTTCTGCATCGAAGGACGTGATGTTACAAAGCTGGGACCACAGAACGTTGTTGACCTCAACGAAGTGATCCGAGACGCTATTGTCAGGGGAGGAGGCGACACTTGGTCAGTGCCAGACTTCATGGCAAGCTACTCTGACAACAACATCAGGAAGACCTTCTACAAACGAGTCGAAGCGCCGCAAGATTGTTTCTTGAAGATCATCCCGACTACGGGGGCCCATTTCTTCAACTGCTCTTACTTTGGCGGTGTAGAATATGCGGCCAACTACCGCTTCGAGACTGGCAACCGACTCGACACCTACGAGGACAAGGTGAGTACCTCACTAAACAGGATCCTGCGGCACAACGTGGGGAAGGTATCAGAGCAGCAGAGTCTGTCCTGTGATGACGCCGGCTGGGTGCCTATCGAGGAGGTGCTCAAATGTGAGTCCATCTGGAGGCACGAGCATGCACGCTGGCCACACGTATTCCTTGCCCCAAAAGGAAGAGCAAATGATCAGAGTGCATGGAATGTCAAAGAGGCGAACTACCGCATGACATTGCTCTTCAAGATCATGTTCCACTGTGCCCGGTACGGACGTCGTGTGCGTGAACAAGTCTTGGCATTTGGGATCAACAAGGACATTGATCGCCGCAGCCTGACGTGCATTGACAACAATGTCGAAGCGGACACGCACATCCCTGACGAAGGTCTACTGCTCTACCCAGTGGCGGTCCGTGCTCCTACGGGGCACAAAGAAGGATCTTCAAGAGACGACGTTTCATTGCTGTCCTCGTTGCTTTCACATCCAATCGCACCCAACACCATTTTGTCATTACCGGTCTGTTTCCACATCACCAAGAAGACCAACCTCCGAAGCATTTGGAGGCAGGGATTAATGCCAGGAGGTCTTGGAGAAGGTCACCGGATGTTCACGTTCTTCAATCCGTATGTGCCATGGGATCATAGATCATGGACCATCACGAAGAGCGTTGATACGCGCAAGGGGGACTACATTTGCTTGTTCATCCCGACCGAGACCTTGATGGTGGAATATGGCGGTCGACTAACTGACTCGGGACAGATCGTTTCACCAAGGATCATCCCGTTCTCGGCAATCAAAGGAGGATGGATTCAGGACCCCAAGGACCAATACAACAAGACATGGCTCCGGTTGTTCGTCCCGTCGGGCGACGACCAGGTAGTCCGGTCTGGAACTATCAAATCAAGAACGGTAGCCACCAAGGAGTCCATCCTGAGGGTTGCAAGCCAGTGCATCGACGCCGAAGACCAACCGTATGACGAAATCGCCATGGATGCCATGAACATCGTCAACCAGTTCAAGAATAACCTCATCGAGCCTGGTGGACAAGAGCAATACCTGGCCCGCATCAAGCTGATTGACTATATAGTCGAGCGCAAAAGGGTGCAAACGTCAGGTTGCCGTCATTGTCCTCACTGTCTCAACGAGACGCCGACAAAGCTAGCAGTGTGTCTAGTCTGCTGGACGGAACTTGAAAGTTGTGGAATCCGTCCATATCGGCTACAAGCTCCTGAAGACGATGAAGATGAGGCCACAAAGAAAGAGCTCGATGAAGAAGTTCGTCGACAAGAAGAATCGTTGTTCAAGGATACGGTCAATCAAGCACAAGAAAACGTATCTGAATCCAACGACTATGGCTTCAATCCTGACGAGGTCGACTACAATGAAGGCGATGATGAGGAAATGGATCAGGAGGAGGAAGCTCAACAGGAAGACGACGAAATCGTCGAAGAAGAAGACGATGAGATGGACGTCGAACCTGAAGATGAACCTTCTTCCAAACTTCCAGCATGGACTAAGAATCTTGAGAGCGGAAGCAAGGGTATGCCGGAAGACGGACTTATCAACAATGATGTCTCCGAGGCCGCGGCTCACTTGTATGACAATGCCGTCATGTCAAAGGTCATCACGATGTTCAGGCTCTACTATAAACAGAGAGTCACTCTGACCCCAGAGGAGTACTACGAGATGATGACGGAAACCAAGCGAGTCCGGCTAGACCTGGACGACTTCTGCCCCTACACAGGCGAAGACCAGGATGGCAACCTCAAGCGACCGACGGAGCTGGAGTTGGACGAACTCTTTCAGGAGAAAGGGAAAAGGAACTCATGGTCAGAGGGAGAGAAGATGTACTCAGGACGACCAAGAAACATGATGATGCCTGTCATCAAGACTTTGGAGATCTATGAAAAGATGATGGAATTTCTGGTACGCGCCGGATACACTCCCGAGTCATTAGGTTTCCTCATGCCAATGAACCGAATGCAGGCTGATGCCCAAGGGAAGCAGGAGATGCGAGTGACCATCAGCAACTTTCTTCGACGACTGCTGAAAGGAACCTTTCCAGAACACGAATCGTACACCTTCTTTCGTTCCGGGAGCCACGGCTTCCCCAACTGCATCGAACTCCCAGCTTTCTCGGTATATCTGAGTCTGAGGGAGAAGGAACAGAGAGTGGAATTACTCTTTGCCGCCCAACAATGTGGCATTCCCTTACCTCAAAACTTTGTCAGCAAGATGGCTTATGCTATTCAACTGGCAGAGGCCGAGGCGCAGAGGGGAAAGACCGAGATGAAAACGAAGATGGCTCCAACCCTTGGCGACGAAGTGGTGAGTGAAGTATTCAAAGCGGTCGGACATACTGCCGCTTCCAAGTTTACCACCGCAGCCAAATCATCAGCACAACCTTCACAGAAACCTGAAGGCACTGGTTCAGCATCATCCTCATCGGCCAGCGCACCAAAGGCCAAGGCTATGCCGAAATCCCATGAACCATCAAAGGCACCGCCTGCGAAGCCCTCATCGCCGAAAGCTGCTCCGAAACGTGCGGCAGGATGGGAGAAAACTCCAACAACACCTCAATGGAAGAAAGTCCGCCGTGAGCAGTAAACCAATTACCTATGTCCATCAAAATGATCACTGACCTATAAGATGTGTATCGTCTTTGCGAACAGATGATCAGGAAAAGACCAACTGAGTGGACTCTGAGCGAGGCATTAGACTAATTCGCTTAGGTCCGAGACTTTTGATATTCCCAATCTGCACGAAGTTCTGCACAGTGCACGTGAATTCGTTAGTTAGCATTGTAAATCTTTGGTAGCAAAGCGATCCATTTCTCCCGACGGGTGAGTGGCACGCCTAGCCAACATAGAAAAGTAGATGTTAGCTAGCAATAATTCGCGCTGTACAGCTTGATGAAGCGCCGATGCATCGACAGCCAAAGAGTAGGCGAACCCTGAACCATTATTCCCGACGGGTATGTGGGGAAGGGGGAGCCGAATGGCATGTTTTTATGTAGATAGGCGTAATTCAAGCAGCAGAACCATCTTAATTCAAAGTTCCCTCTCTCGTGTCCGTGGTCTGAAGATACCACGGGCATGGGGGGTGTTAAAGGGAACGAGATGAAACAACATGTACAGCATGCAGTGTTAAAACAACATGCTGTGACCGCCAAACATTGGCTCAAGCGTATGGAGAAAAGGGATGCGTCGTGTGACTCCGCATGGCATTTGTCGGCTACCAGTAGCAAGGGTACTACAGGTCTGAGATAACATCCAGGACAAGGATCCATTTGTTCACAGATACATATGATACATATGATACATGCATGCATGCATACATACATACATACGATACATACATACATACATACATGCATACATGCATACATGCATACATGCATACATGCATACATGCATACATGCATACATGCATACATGCATACATGCATACGTGCATACATGCATACATGCATACATGCATACATGCATACATACATACATACTTACATACTTACATACTTACATACATACTTACATACATACTTACATACTTACATACTTGCATACTTGCATACTTACATACTTACATACTTACTTACATACATATACACACACATACACACATACACGCATACACACATACACACCATCTCTGTGTGTGTGATATGCATCATTGAACAGAAGGCAGCAAAACTGCTAGAGATTGAGCCAGAGCAAGGCCCGTCCCTACGGCTAGCATGCTATTCGCCACAAGGGCAGGAGAAACGAGTCTTCGCCGTTTTAGCCAGGAAGGCAAAGACTGACGTGGATTTCACCTCCAGGACTTAGGACCTGTAAAAGCAGGACGGAGGAGTTTAAAAAGGAGAGGAATGTAGAAGAACAACAACGTCAACCGTGCGTGCGCTCGAGTCCGCACACTAGCCAACCTGGTAAAATGGTCCATCCACAAAGCCACTCATCAAGGGAATGGTGAGCGAACAACATCGAAGAGACAGCAAAATCACACAAGGGTGGAAATGACCCCAAACAAATTTTGGGTTGGCAAAAATTGACTGAAAGCGCCTGTTCACACATCCCCTCGTTGTAGCATTTTTAAACTTCAGTTCATTTGCTGCATGCTGAAGCTGTTACCCAACATGCAAGGTATTTGCTGATAAGAACTCGGTTTTGCAAGAGCATCATAGATTACATTCATCTACATTTGAGAATAATGAAGGTTTTCATAGTTTGCAAGGAAGTTCAGCAACTTGGCCAGGGCAGAATAGACCAGCAGCTGCACAACAGTGATTTGACTGCTTTGGGTTTGTCCTTCGCCTCCTTGATGATTTGTATTCCGTGCTTTCGACTACGAGATCGTCAGTCCATTTGGCGAAAATTCCCATTCCGTATGCTGGTTTGGTATGTCGGTGCGTGCATGTTCCATGCATTGTCCGGCGTGCTTGTGAACACTTTGCTTCCTGTTTGCAGCAGAGTTGGTGCATATTTGATCAGTTATTGCGAAATTCAACGCTACGTCTTGGTGGCGCTGATGCTGCATTGGCTGCATCGCTTTGAAGATGGTGTTCGTGCAGACAAGACAATTTGGATTGCCTTAGTTGCTCCAATTCCAATCTGCGCCTGCACACCACAACCACTGACAAAGAAATACTGTGTGCTTCAAGGTGGTGAGGCCAATAGATTTTATGTGCTCGTTGGGATTGTGTCCTTCCTGATTCTAGCGTGCCTCACTCTTGCAGGTCTGCTCCGCAGTAAGAGAGCAGAGGCTGAGAGCCCCAGAACGCCAGAGAGAAGTCCGCAACCCGCCCTATCCTTTCAGGTAGCCAACAGTCTGGTGGAGTTTGAACCAGATTCACCCACCTGCTATCAGCATTTGGGTAGCAGCAGGAGCCCAACAAGATTACCCATCAGGGCCAGTCGCCAGATGACACCGCCTTTGAGCAGGCGAACTTTGGAACTGGAGGAAATCGAAAATGCTTCATCCGAGTTCGCAAGCGCAATCAATGGCACGTTATTAGAGGACCGCTTCTTGGACAGTGGAGCGTCTCAACTCACTGCTTTGGCAAACCTGAAATTTGCAATCTTAGTGATTGCCTCCAAGTGTACGGTCGTCCTTGCCATTTCCCTTGTTGTCCGAAGCATACTCTTTTTCCAGCCTTTCCACACAGAGACCGAGTCCGCATTAGTCTTCGGCTTGATGGTGGAGCTTCTGCTTGAAAATACAGAGGGTATTTTTGTGCTTCTGATTACATTGGCTCTTTTCGAGACGCAATGGTCGAGGCTCACCCGTCTATTGCGAATGCGTCACCGCCAAGCCCGGTCACTCGTGCATTCAACGGAGAGATTCCCGGAGGAACTGCGGGAAGGGGATGGGTCCATGCATTTGCAGTAAACAAATGTCAATCGTGTTGCGAGAGCGCTGCTTGGAGACTGCCGAAGGCACCGAAGGCACAAGAAAGCGCAAGAGTGAATCTGTTCGGGCTCGGGGTTTCTTGTAAAGCTCAATTATATCGTATCTATTCATATTCCACTTGGCATATCTTGGAGTTCTCTTGTATGATACAATGGCAATTTCATAATCGTTTCATTTGTGCCCAGAGTCATTGTTTTCCGAAATTACAGCTGGCCAGCGCACCGCCGCATATGCTCGATGGCCTTGGAGTGAAAAAGTGGGAGTGAAGCAAAGCACAAGGCAAACAAAATTTGACATTTTCACCCAGTGCCGCAGGATGTTCAAGGCAATCAGGATGTTCTTCACGCGATTCTTTTTGCTGTTCAGGCGACAAGTTCGGCTTATTGGCCGAAAGCAATACGAATCCGTGAAGTTTCTTCTGAAGGATGCAGACGTCCAATGCGTTTATGCCTCAGGTTTTGCTGGCCATGGCTACTGGCTGGTTCTTGCACCACGTTGAAGTTGTAGTATGTTGTAGTTATATAGGTATCCAATGGTTTCCACAATGATGCCATGATTGTTTTCACAGTGACGGGATGGTTCCATGTGCAGATGGTTGTGCCTGAGATACCCACCATGGACGGTGAGTTCCAGCTGAATGATGAGGCCAGCTGCCTGCTGCAACCTGCTTTTCGAAATTCTGCACCGGTAGAAGAAGGTATCGGATAGTAATTGGATAAGTATAGGAGAGTGTTCTGTGGTTCGATTCTTGCACCAGCTATGGTGTTGAACTGGCACCTGTGGATGCAGAGCGGGTGTATGATTCTTGATTTTCATTATTTTCGGACCCAAGGACATGTCAGTGCCTATGACCGGCCTCCTGTCTCCATCGTTTGACCGCGCTGTGCGCCCTGAGTTCAAAGTGCGGAAGTAGTATGGTTTAAAGTAGTTTAAAGATGTTTAAAGATGTTTAAAGTAGTCATACATAGGCTTATGAATGTCTAGTGTTACAGTCCGCTTCATGTTCTGCAAATCTGATAGAATTCAAGAGAGCCCCGCAGCATCCTTTTCTGGATTGTTTTGAGGTACTGAAGCGCGAGATTTTTGGCCCCATCATTCCAATTCTGGCTGTGAGCAGCGTGGATGAGGTTTATTGCTGGTGGAAGAGGCTAGGACCCCTCCCTACTCCAGCTCTATTGGAATCTGCTAGGCTATTGGAATCATCAACCGTGTCGGGCCGAAGCCGCTGATTGCATACTGCTACACGAAGGCTGGACACTGGACACCGACTGGGAGCTTCGCAAGACGAAATCTCTGACAAGTACAAAGGCTACAAAGGTGATGTTAAGTCAAGTCCGCACAGTTGAAGTTGAAAGTTTACTGCCTGCTGTCTCAACCCATGCAAGTGTGTTCAACTTTCTTTGGTGTTTTTCTCACTGGAATTGCACCTACCATATAGAAGAATGCAAAGAGTCCTCACATGACGTGTGGCCACAGGTAGCCTCTGGCTGGGCCTGTTTTTGATTGTTTTTGCTCTACTGATGATGCGATTCATTTTTTGAGAAGCAAACATACACATGCAGATACGTTAGCAGGGGAGGAGTCAAAACTATATGTTATATCGTATATGCACATCGCAAAGAGCATTGCGCGCAGAGGGTCCATCATGATCATGAGTTGAGCAGCATCAACACAGGGGTCATTCTGCCTGATATCCTTATAAAATTTCTTAAGGTTTAAGGCGTTAAGATTTGTTCATGCATTGCATTGTGATATATGTTGTATACGCCTAGGTCACCAGCATTACCTCTTACAGGACCAAGTTGTGTGAACCTGTCTGTGGGTGTTGAGAAAGAACAACCATTTTTGGTGAGATGATTTCCCTTCAACCGCCAATCAAATTGCGCAGCAATTTTGCAGGGAGAAGCGGCTGAGAAATCCTTTGTGAGTGGTGTTCCTGCGGGAAACATTGCGGTCAATGGTGGCCCACAGGTCAACACCACAAAACGACCTTGCAAGAGGAAGACTGAGCAGGGAAAATGATGTCATGCTAGGATATGCTACGTCTTGCTCCAAATGATGTCATGCTAGTTGTGAAAGCTTTGTTTGATGAGAAATGCGCGGGTTGCTAATTCCTTCATGAAACTGTCGCCGCCAGCGCATGATCGGGAACTACGCCGTGAGCTTCGGTGGAACAGGGCCAAGTGGAACAGGTGCCTGTGGTGGTCTCATGGCACCAACAGTGCTAAACCGCATAAAGTGACAGCCCATGAAGTTGGAATGCTTCAAAGGGATGTGATTAAAAGCCATTCGTACTTGGAATGCCCATGAATGCCCCTTGAAATCGCGGAAGCCATGGAAGGTGCTGGATTTTGGGGCAAAGATGCCCTCCGCGAGTTTTCGAACCGCAAGTGTGTGATGCAACCTGGAACTCTGAGCAGCGTCCAGCATGCTCTTCCGAAGCATTCCGAAGCATAACCAGCGTTCTCCAAACACTTTCCTTTCCGAGGTCATGAGTGCGAAGGATGGCTTTGCCAGGCCATGCTGTCGTAAACTGGGGGAGCTTGCCGCATGTCAGCTGGTTGCAGGTCCTTCTTCTCGGGACTACCATGACGGATCCAATGTTTGCAGCTAAGCCTGCTGAGTTATCGATTTTCACTTCCCCCCACCTGCGAGACGCACAAGGAACGTTTTAAGGTGGGACGGGACACGCGATGGACAGCAATTAGAGTAATAGACTACAGGTCCGAGCAGCTTTCTGCTGGTGAGTTTCATGCTGGCAAAGATTATGGTCTTTGAAAATCCTCCTCAATTCAACCCTTTTTATAGAATCCTTTTTACTCTTTGGTAATTGGGAACAATTTCTTGGTTCAAGTTGACGGTACTTCCCAACATGCTACAGTAGTGTTTCAGTCCCAGTGCATGTGGTGCTTTCCGAGCTAGCTGGCATGCAATTTTTTTATATTGTTTCTGCTGCCGGAGGCTCAACATACCAACAGTAAGGCAAGTTGACCAGCACAAAAGGCCGCAAGCAAACGGTATAGTGGCATCAAACTCTGCATGACGAGTTTTTCCTTTTTTTTGGAAAGGTTGTACAAGTAGCCCTGCAGCTGTCCAGATTGATTTTCAGACATGAACCATGCAGCCCTTGCTGGTGGAGTGGCTGGGGTGGTGGAATCCATTGTAGCTCCTTGGCTGCCCACTGGCTGCCCACTGGCTGCCCACTGGCTGCCCACTGGCTGCCCACTGCAACCGGCAGCCATCTGCCATCGCGGAGCACTAAGGTGCAGCCCCTGGACATTGTCAAGACCAGGTTTCAGCTGAGCAGAGAGGCAAACCCAAAGCTGCAGGGCCCCCAGATGTGGTACCGCATACCGGGCATAGCGGGACCGTACTGTACCGTTGGCATGTCCATTGAAGAGCTGGATAGACTGGGCAAGATTGTGAGTAAAGAGCCATTTGATTTCAACGCAAAGAAGGAATGGATAGGAATGGAATGATTGGCAAAGCATGCAAAGAGGATTAACTAGGCACACGGAAGCAGATGCTAGCGGCAACTTGCCACCTGTACCTTGCAGTCATACCCACATGTATCGTGTAAGTTCATGCAGTTGCGACACGTGTTTCTTTTCTCACTTCCCCCATTTGCTTTATCATTGATCAAAAAAAAACAAGGGCAGCCCATGTTTCACTCTCCCACACTTAGTGCTATGGCCTCAATACTTACTGGCAATGGACTGTCTCCAACACTGTGTGGCTGGGCTATGTCCTTGACTCAGACCGTTTGGGCCGGTGCTGAGCAGTTCAGGTGGCAATGGTATGAGGTGATACGAGGTCTGAAGAATCAGAAGGAATCACAAGGATTCTACAGGTATAAATCTGCTGTTGTTCAGTATTCATGAGTTTCGCTGATCGTCCATAGGTACATAATAGGCACTATCCATCATCACCAGGCACCTCTGCCTCCCGGCGGACAAAGATTGGGCGGCTGGGCCACTTTGGTGAAGGCTGGTACCTGGTAACAGATTTGCTGTGAAACGATGTGAACTGAGAAGACCCTGCAGGACTCGCGGAAACAGATGGACGAGCGGATAGTTTGTATGTCCCAGATCGCTTGGTTCTGGCAGAACACGGTGAACCAGGAGACAACCACTTTTCCCCAGACCATGAACTGCCCAACCTGCGATGCTGAAAGTCCAGGTGCAACATGCTGCACCCACCAAATGCCAATCCAGGACCTAGCAACGGGAAGCTGGGTGCTTTGGCAATGGCGATTGGTTGTCAGGAACTTGATGTACTACTTTCGGTTTGAGCAGCAGGCTTTGCGCATGCAGTGTCGAGGCATATTATGGGGCATATTATTCTACTGCTACCTTGTTTGAAACAGCATCACATGGCACTTCATGACGTACTACATTGCACAAACACATGAAAATTGCCGCAATGTAGCTCTTGCCATTGACGCCATGCAAGCATCCAATTAGTAACCAAGCACAGTTCCATAACGAGAGATATACCTCCACATACCTGCAGATACCCTCAGGTGTACGTAGTGAGGTTCTCTTCCCTACAGGTAGCACTCGCAACTGACACTGAGCAGATTTCGATACTGGACCTGTGCTGTAGATGCTGTAGTGCTTAAAGGTGAGGTTTCGAAAATCAAAGCGCAGGCTATACGCCCAGATACAAGCCAGATGTTCAAGCTTTGCAGGTCCATAAACACAAAATCTCCACTCTAGGTACATACGTTCGAGAGAGCATGGCAACGTATCTCCACGATAGTAATGAACTATAATGAACACACACATCTTTCTGCTCTCCGTTGGCATCGTGTGGTATCCTCATATTGGGACCCCTGCCAAGTCTTGGAAGACCCTGCTGAGGTCGGCTTGCTGCAACTGAGGAGAGGAGGGACGTTAGCAACTAAAATGCTATTTGCATAACATTGTTTTGACATGTTTCAATTCAACGATTTGAGGGTCGCAGCTACTTTTTGACTTGTGTCATACATGGCTGGCCAAGGTTTGTCTTGCAGTCTATCATGCCACATGTGGCATGCATGTCGTGCACATAGTTTGGATATGCCAGTTCATGTCTTGGTTTTCTCTTCTTACTTGCTACCATTTCTCTTCAAGCAGCAGAGCAGTCCATGCCACAACAGCCCTTGTGCCAAGCATTTTACAAAGGCGGGGCCTTTGCTTGCAGAAGTTGCAGCAGACTTGAACAGCCCAGTACGCAATGGTCATGGCCTTCCAAACGAGAAGGGGATAAAGGAAGAGGAACAAGTCAGTGAACAGGACAATGATTGACAATGCAAATAGCCTCGGGTTGACACAGGTTATACAGGTTGACACCTTTCAGTTGTAGATCACTGAGGTGTTGCAGCAAGAGCTGTGCCTACTGCCGTGACCCAAGACACCCATGCCAAGATTGTTGCAAGGTTGCTTTGCTTCACTTAGGCATTGGCAAAGCTTTCCCTGCGGCAAGCCAATCAAGTACCACTTGAAGGAACCATGAAACGTGAATCAACTTTACATAGTCGGTTGAGAAACCAAGAAAGTTGCAGTGTTCATTTGTCAGCTTGCAGGAGTCGTAGCTGTTGTTGTGGCAGCTGGAGGTTCGGAACTCCTCCCCTGATTTCAGTTGAGTTTATATTACCCGGCTCTACCCTCACCGACACACCTGCAAGACCACGTAGGAAAGCAGCTTTGTCCAAGCCTTTCTCTTGCAGAACGCGAAGTAATGGCTTGGCACCTGAAACCCCAGGCAGCTGGGTATGTTTTTTGGCATGTCTCAATATGTCTTAGCTTCTTGGCCACCACAACCAGTCGATCTTGGCAGGTCCCGGTCCATTGCATTTGGATGTCAGACACTGGCTCTGGAAGTCGCTTGAGGATGTGGTCCTCCACAGCATCACTGGCACATTCCGCGCAATGCCACTGAAGTGTGCAGCTTTGCCAATGACAGGTGGCTGCGCTGTACCCATTACCACGGCCAAGGCTTGATCTGAAGTTCTGAGTTTAATGATGTTCAATGCTTGTAACAAGTGCAGAAACTAATTGAAACTTGCCCCCACAGTATACGTTCCACATTCGATCATATACGATCATATATGATCATATACGTGTATAATATATAATATATCTAATATATGTAGTATGTGTATATATATATGTGTGTAGTACAATATCATGTCATGCAATGATACGCAATGTGTATGTGTATGACTTGTGTATGTGATGTATATTTTTTCTCTTCAGCGTTTCCGAAGGCCATTGGTCCAGCTGGAACTGGATCATCACAGGAATCTGTACAATGCTGTCCTGAAGGTGCTGCTTAGGTGTAGGTAGCTGAGCCTGATGTGACGTATCAGACCGTATTCGAAGATATGATGAGGTGTTCATACATGCATGAATAAACAGATACATACAGTAGATTGAATGAATGGAGAGAGATTGAATGAATGAGTGAATGGATCGATCAATGCATGAATGGAATCAAATGACATGAAATGAAATAACTTGACTTGAGTGGAGTGGAATGAAATAGAATCAAATGGAATCGAAAGAAATGAAACGGAATGAAACGGACGAAATGCCATGAAATGGAATGAAACGAAATGGAACGAAAGGAACGAAATGAAACGGAATGGAAGGGAATGAAATGAAACGGAATGACATGAAATGAATGAAATAAATGAGTCGTTGTATATATGCACATGCGTGATTGCCTGTGGTTGAGACAGTGGGATGGTTGAGGGACATGATTAGAAATTCTGTTGCTGGATGAGTTTTGTAACCTAGGTGAGACACTCTTTGGAGGGCTTAGAGAGTTTGTTTGTGCTTGGATAGCAGCCAAAGCACCAGGCTGCAGAAGCTGCAGCTGTCTCTGATGGCAACCATCAAGTGGCCTTGGGAGTGTTGTTCCAGTGCGGACAGATTCGGACATCGAGCAAGGACGGGATTCTGCTTTTTTCAACAACACTGGGTATGGGTCGAATTTTTTGGCACCCCAAATCCCAAATATCCCCAAATTCGATTTTGTGGGACTGTGGGAGTCATCATATTTTGGCCCATACCCATATGAATGGCGAAGGTAGCCAGCGGCTGGCACATTTTTATTGGACATTTTAGGCTAATCTTAGGGTGATCCATGGAGGATGTCCCGGTGCGCCATCCCCTTTGGGGCGATTGCAGGGGACTAAGCTGAAAGATACTTTGCTGTCACGCTGCGCTGATGGTCATGCATCTTGAACTTCAAGACATGATAGGTGTTTGGAATGCTTGCGTGCCACTGGGTTTTTCCCGGAAACAACATGCATCAGCCTTCGTGTTGGGGTCAATCATTGCCTGATGCTGAGAGTTCTCTGAGGCTTGGACCCAGAGCTCGTGCAGTTGGCAGAGTGCCTGGATGTTGGGGACTTGGATCAACTTGGATCAATGACCTGTGCTGAGCGGCATAGCATGGCGTAGCCGTCACAAACTCGGGGAAAAAAAAAACAGGATTATTGTCAAATTTTGTTGAGGCTGACCAAGGTTTGCATTGCATGCATTTATTGAATTTACAGACTTATATAGTTTCTGCAGTTAGCAGGATCAAGCAAGAACCTAATTGCCCCATGGCCTCGCCACTGCCAGCCATCCTTTGGCTGTCACAAGATGTGGCAGGGTTGGCGAAAAAGACCACCCAGGAGCTGAGGCTGGCATTGCTGGATGATCTTGATAGACACTTGGGTGTTGTCGGCGCAAGACCACCTGCGGTGGAAGAAGAGGTTGAGCGTTTTCTTCTGAGAGGCCGGGTCTCAGACTCGAACCTGAGCAGATTGGAGAGGAGATTGCGAGCTAGGCTTGCAGGCAGTGGATCTGGATGTGGCAGATCTCAAAGCAGCTATTCAGCCAGGTCTGAGGCAACTGAGAAATTGCGAGGCCTTTCGCGTGGTTGCAGCTCTGCCCGGAAGGAAACGCCAAGAATTCAGACTTCTGAAGCTGGTGATCTGCAAAGGGTGCCAGAGGATGAGATGCTTCGCTGGTCACAGATCGCCAAGTTGGCAAGAAAAGAAGCAGAGATAGAAGAAACACGGAAAAGGGAAGCAAGGAGGATCGCCCAAAAAGAGATGAGAGCATTTCTTCAGAAGCAAGTGGATCAAAAGAATTTGAGACAAAAACAGGCTGCTGAAGATGAACTTGAATTCTTCCAGATGCAAAAGGCGGATTTGGAACGTTGGAAGCAGGACCAGGTCACCGAGGCTCAAAATCGGCTGCAGCAGCTGCAGCTGGTGATCCGAGATCGTGCAGTCCATAGCGAGGCAGCGCTGCAGCAACGGGAAGCCGAGCGGAAGCGAAGATCCAGTGAGGATCGTCGTTTAATCCTGCGAGCTGCCAGAGAACTTGAGCTCGAGAAGCGAGCTGTTGAGGAGAAAAGGCACGAAAGGCGAATAGCACACACCGCACTTGTTCAGGAAGCCCTCAAGGAGAAAAAGGCAGGCCCTGAGGCTCGGGCACAAAGAATTCAAGAAGAGAAGCAGAGACTTGAAGAGTATTCCAAGTTCTTGGAAGCACAAGAGGCCCGAAGCAAAGCTTCAAAACCTCGCATTCGAGATCAAACTCCAGCAGCTCCACCACGTGCAAAGCGCAAAGGTGAAGAAGTGTACTACGATCCAGAAATTGTCATGAAGATTCGCAATGAGGCTATGGCCCGTGCTGAGCAGGCTGAGCTGTCCAAGCAAGAACACTTGAAGATGGAAAGACATCTGAATCAGGCCTTCCTTTTCCAGCAAATTGCTGAGAGGGAGGAGAGCAGAAGACGATTCATGGAGGAACAGAAAGATCACCAGAAGGCTGCTGCAGATGCTGCTGCAAAGGAATATGAAATGGCGGAACAGCAGCGTATAGAACAGCAGAAGATGAAGAACATGGAGTATCGCTTGGAGCTTGATCGACAGACATTTGAAGAAAATGATGCAGCAACTACAAGAAGATCAGATGAGCGGAGCAGAGAAGGCCATGAATCGAAACTATGTCATGGAGGCCATGAAGAAGACTTGCAGCACGAGCGACAGGGCCCCAGATGAGTGAACTGCCATCTTCTTCTTGGAATTCATTACTAAAACATACGTACTAAAACGCAAATATGCGGTTGTGTGATTGCCATTGAAAATATGATTGTCTTGAAAATGAGATTTGGCTTACGGAATGCATCATTGTTGTGCTGTTCTGCTCTCATGCCATCGTCACTGAACGATGAATCTGCAATGAAGGAACCCTTTAGTGCCACAAGGTGCCAGAATCCGTGGCTTGCCTTGTGGCGTTGACGATTCAATGTGAAGCACGCATTGACCGCATTGACTGCCAAAATTGGAATGATTGGAATGGGCTGAATGCGCGTCAGACACGTCGGAGTAGCGAAGTGACAATACCACGGTCTTGCTGTTTCTATTCTGCCTTTCCAGGTCAAAGCTGCTGGGCCAGATCTCCCAAAGATTCTTTTGCTCCTGGATGCGCAGCGCAACCCAGTGGCGTGTGAGACTAAGTGGCTGACGGGACCACCAATTGAAGATGTTGGGTGTTTCTATCCAAATACCTAGAATAGGTCAGAATGAGATAGGATGAGATAAGGGCAAAATTTGAAACAGGTCACACTGTGTCGCTACTTCAAGATACTCCAGGCCGCAGGCTCCGGCCAGAGAATTTCTGCCCTCATCTCAGGGAATATGAAAGTCCGATGCAATGCCTGTAGCTATGGGATGCTATGGGAGCCTTGTGAATTCTGGCTATCAGGATGTGTCATGGATTGCACAACTTGCTCGTCCTCCTGTCCAATGAGGCGGTTTGTTCGGACCGAATGGGACCGCAACAAGCCCTCCTGTTTCAGCCTGTTCTCTGCTAGTAAACAATTTGTGGAAACATACCGAAGCCACAACTCAACGTATCCAGCCAGAAGGCTGATGTCAGGTGATATAAGTGCATGCGCATTTTTCCCGAATGCGTAGCGAAGGGTTCCCGTTTATAGTTGGGGGTCTGGGGGTTGGACCTTTGTTCGCCGCCAGTTGGTCGGCGCGTCGTTTTCGCGTCGTTTTCGCGTCGTTTTTCGCGTCGTTAATTCGGTGTCTATAGGGGAAGCTGCAAAACCTCGTGTCTTTTGCGACGTAGATGTCGCAGTGTCTATAGGGGAAGCTGCAAAACCTCGTGTTTTTTGCGACGTAGATGTCGCAGTGTCTATAGGGGAAGCTGCAAAACCTCGTGTCTTTTGCGACGTAGATGTTGCGGTGTCTATAGGGGAAGCTGCAAAACCTTGTGTCTTTTGCGATGTAGATGTCGCAGTGTCTATAGGGGAAGTTGCAAAACCTCGTGTTTTTTGCTACGTGGATGTCGCCGTGTCTATAGGGGAAGCTCCAAAACCTCGTGTTTTTTGCTACGTAGATGCCGCAGTGTCTATAGGGAAAGCTGCAAAACCTCGTGTTTTTTGCTACGTAGATGTCGCAGTGTCTATAGGGGAAGCTGCAAAACCTCGTGTTTTTTGCTACGTAGATGTCGCAGTGTCTATACGGGAAGCTGCAAAACCTCGTGTTTTTTGCCACGTAGATGTCGCAGTGTCTATAGGGGAAGCTGCAAAACGTCGTGTTTTTTGCTACGTAGCTGTCGCAGTGTCTATAGGGGAAGCTGCAAAACTTCGTGTTTTTTGCTACGTAGCTGTCGCAGTGTCTATAGGGGAAGCTGCAAAATCTCGTGTCTTTTGCTGCGTCGATGTCGCAGTGTCTATAGGGGAAGCTGCAAAACCTCTTGTGTTTTGCTACGTAGATGTTGCAGTGTCTATAGGGGAAGCTGCAAAACCTCGTGTGTTTTGCTACGTAGATGTTGCAGTGTCTATAGGGGAAGCTGCAAAACCTCGTGTTTGTTGCTACGTAGCTGTTGCAGTGTCTATAGGGGAAGCTGGAAAACGTCGTGTTTTTTGCTACGTAGCTGTCGCAGTGTCTATAGGGGAAGCTGCAAAACCTCGTGTTTTTTGCTACGTAGATGTCGCAGTGTCTATAGGGGAAGCTGCAAAACCTCGTGTTTTTTGCGACGTAGATGTCGCAGTGTCTATGCGGGAAGCTGCAAAACCTCGTGTCTTTTGCGACGTAGATGTCGCAGTGTCTATAGGGGAAGCTGCAAAACCTCGTGTTACTTCGTGTTTTTTGCTACGTAGATGTCGCAGTGTCTATAGGGGAAGCTGCAAAACCTCGTCTCTTTTGCGACGTAGATGTCGCAGTGTCTATAGGGGAAGCTGCAAAACCTCGTGTTTTTTGCTACGTAGATGTCGCAGTGTCTATAGGGGAAGCTGCAAAACTTCGTGTTTTTTGCTACGTTGATGTCGCAGTGTCTATAGGGGAAGCTGCAAAACCTCCTGTTTTTTGCTACGTAGATGTCGCAGTGTCTATAGGGGAAGCTGCAAAACCTCGTGTCTTTTGTTGCGTAGATGTCGCAGTGTCTATAGGGGAAGCTGCAACACCTCGTGTTTTTTGCTACGTGGATGTTGCAGTGTCTGTAGGGGAAGCTGCAAAACCTCGTGTTTTGTGCTACGTAGATGTCGCCATGTCTATAGGGGAAGCTGCAACACCTCGTGTCTTGTGCTACGTGGATGTCACCGTGTCTATAGGGGAAGCTGCAAAACTTCGTGTCTTTTGCTACGTGGATGTCGCCGTGTCTATAGGGGAAGCTGCAAAACCTCGTTTCTTTTGCTACGTGGATGTCGCCGTGTCTATAGGGGAAGCTCCAAAACCGCAAAACCTCGTGTTTTTTGTACGTAGATGTCGCAGTGTCTATAGGGGAAGCTGCAAAACCTCGTGTTTTTTGTACGTAGATGTCGCAGTGTCTATAGGGGAAGCTGCAAAACCTCGTGTCTTTTGCGACGTAGATGTCGCAGTGTCTATAGGGGAAGCTGCAAAACCTCGTGTTACTTCGTGTCTTTTGCTACGTGGATGTCGCAGTGTCTATAGGGGAAGCTGCAGGACCTCGTGTCTTTTGTTGCGTAGATGTTGCCGTGTCTATAGGGGAAGTAGTTTGTGCAAGTTTTGTAGTATACGGTAGTACTGGAACGACTTTGTCCAAGCTTTGTAGTACACGGTAGTACTGGGAACGTGTTTGTGCGAGCTTTGTAGTACACAGTAGTACTGGAACGTGTTTGTGCAAGCTTTGTAGTACACAGTAGTACTGGGAACGGCTTTGTGCAAGCTTTGTAGTACACAGTAGTACTGGGAAGTAGTTTGTGCGAGCTTTGTAGTACACAGTAGTACTGCGAACGACTTTGTGCAAGCTTTGTAGTACACAGTAGTACTGGGAACGTTTTTGTGCGAGCTTTGTAGTACACAGTAGTACTTGGAAGTAGTTTGTGCGAGCTTTGTAGTACACAGTAGTACTGGGAACGTGCTTCTGCAAGCTTTGCAGTACACAGTAGTACTGGGAAGTAGTTTGTGCAAGCTTTGTAGTACACAGTAGTACTGGAACGCGTTTGTGGAAGCTTTGTAGTACACAGTAGCACTGGGAACGACTTTGTGCAAGCTTTGTAGTACAAAGTAGTACTGGGAAGTAGTTGTTGCAAGCTTTGTAGTACACAGTAGTACTGGGAACGACTTTGTGCAAGCTTTGTAGTACACAGTAGTACTGGGAAGTGTTTTGTGCAAGCTTCGTAGTACAAAGTAGTACTGGGAAGTGCTTTGTGCGAGCTTTGTAGTACACAGTAGTACTGGGAACGTGTTTGTGCGAGCTTTGTAGTACACAGTAGTTCGTGCAAGCTTTGTAGTACAAAGTAGTACTGGGAAGTGCTTTGTGCAAGCTTCGTAGTACACAGTAGTACTGGGAAGTGCTTTGTGCAAGCTTTGTAGTACACAGTAGTACTGGGAACGACTTTGTGCAAGCTTTGTAGTAAAAAGTAGTACTGGGAAGTGCTTTGTGCAAGCTTTGTAGTACACAGTAGTACTGGGAAGTGCTTCGTGCAAGCTTTGTAGTACACAGTAGTACTGGGAACGTGTTTGTGCGAGCTTTGTAGTACACAGTAGTACTTGGAAGTAGTTTGTGCCAGCTTTGTAGTACACAGTAGTACTGGGAACGTGTTTCTGCAAGCTTTGTAGTACACAGTAGTACTGGGAAGTAGTTTGTGCAAGCTTTGTAGTACACAGTAGTACTGGAACGTGTTTGTGCATTTGTAGTACACAGTAGTACTGGGAAGTGCTTTCTGCAAGCTTTGAAGTACACAGTAGTACTGGGAAGTGCTTTGTGCGTGCTTTGTGCGAGCTTTGTAGTACACAGTAGTACTGGGAACGTGTTTCTGCAAGCTTTGTAGTACACAGTAGTACTGGGAAGTAGTTTGTGCAAGCTTTGTAGTACACATAGTACTGGAACGTGTTTGTGCATTTGTAGTACACAGTAGTAATGGGAAGTGCTTTCTGCAAGCTTTGTAGTACACAGTAGTACTGGGAAGTAGTTTGTGCGAGCTTTGTAGTACACAGTAGTACTTGGAAGTAGTTTGTGCGAGCTTTGTAGTACACAGTAGTACTGGGAACGGCTTTGTGCAAGCTTTGTAGTACACAGTAGTACTGGGAAGTGCTTTGTGCATTTGTAGTACACAGTAGTACTGGGAAGTGCTTTCTGCAAGCTTTGTAGTACACAGTAGTACTGGGAAGTAGTTTGTGCGAGCTTTGTAGTGCACAGTAGTACTGGGAACGTGTTTGTGCGAGCTTTGTAGTACACAGTAGTACTGGAACGTGTTTGTGCAAGTTTTGTAGTACACAGTAGTACTGGGAAGTAGTTTGTGCGAGCTTTGTAGTACACAGTAGTACTGGGAAGTAGTTTGTGCGAGCTTTGTAGTACACAGTAGTACTGGGAACGTGTTTGTGCGAGCTTTGTAGCACACAGTAGTACTACACATTAGTACTGGAACGTGTTTGTGCGAGCTTTGTAGTACACAGTAGTACTGGGAAGTGCTTTGTGCAAGTTTTGTAGTACACAGTAGTACTGGGAAGTAGTTTGTGCGAGCTTTGTAGTACACAGTAGTACTGGGAACGACTTTGTGCAAGCTTTGTAGTACAAAGTAGTACTGGGAACGTGTTTGTGCCAGTTTTGTAGTACACAGTCGTACTGGGAAGTGCTTTGTGCAAGCTTTGTAGTACACAGTAGTACTGGGAACGGATTTTTGCAAGCTTTGTAGTACACAGTAGTACTGGGAAGTAGTTTGTGCAAGCTTTGTAGTACACAGTAGTACTGGGAAGTAGTTTGTGCGAGCTTTGTAGTACACAGTAGTACTGGAACGACTTTGTGCAAGCTTCGTAGTACAAAGTAGTACTGGGAAGTGCTTTGTGCAAGCTTTGTAGTACACAGTAGTACTGGGAACGACTTTGTGCAAGCTTTGTAGTACAAAGTAGTACTGGGAAGTGCTTCGTGCAAGCTTTGTAGTACAAAGTGGTACTGGAAAGTAGTTTGTGCAAGATGTGTAGTACACAGTAGTACTGGGAAGTGCTTTGTGCAAGCTTTGTAGTACAAAGTAGTACTGGGAAGTAGTTTGTGCAAGCTTTGTAGTACACAGTAGTACTGGGAAGTGCTTTGTGCAAGCTTTGTAGTACAAAGTAGTACTGGGAAGTGCTTTGTGCAAGCTTTGTAGTACAAAGTAGTACTGGGAAGTGCTTTGTATAGTGTGGAGTGGGGAGTGTAGAGCGTGTAGAGTGTGGACTGTGTAGTGTAGATTGTAAAAAGTAAGAGTGTAAAGTGAGAGTGTGGAGTGTATAGTGTAATGTAGATTGTGGAGTGCAAAGTGTGGAGTGTGGAGTCTGGAGTGTAAAGTGTGGAGTGTGGAGTGTAAAGTGTGGCGTGTGGAGTGTAAAGTGTAGAGTATGGAGTGAGGAGTGTGGTGTGTGTAGAGTGTAGAATGTGGTGGAGTGTGGCGTATGGAGTGTGGAGTGTGGAGTGTAGTGTGAGGAGTGTGGAGTGTAAAGTGTTGAGTGTGGAGTGAGGAGTGTAAAGTGTAAAGTGTGGAGTGTAAACTGTAGAGTGTGGAGTGTGGAGTGGAAAGTGGCGAGTGTGGAGTGTAAAGTGTGGCGTGTGGAATGTAAAGTGTGGAGTGTGGAGTGAGGAGTGTGGTGGGTGTAGAGTGTTGAGTGTGGTGGAGTGTGGAGTGTGGAGTGAAGAGTGTAGAGCGTGGAGTGAGGAGTGAGGAGTGTAAAGTGTAAAGTGTGGAGCCTGGAGTATAAAGTGTAGAGTGTGGAGTGCGGAGCGGAAAGTGTCGAGTGTGAAGTGTAGAGTGTGGAGTGTAGAGTGTAAAGTGTAGAGTGTAAAGTGTAGAGTGTGGAGTGTGGAGTGTAAAGTGTAGTGTGCGGAGTGTGGAGTGTAAAGTGTGGAGTGTGCAGTGGGTAAAGTGTGGAGTGTGGCAGGTGGTGGTGATCTCGTTGTGCTGGTGATGTTGCTGTGCTGGTGATGCTGTTGTGTTGGTGATTTTGTTGCGATTTCATTGCGCTGGTGATATTGTTGTGCTGGTTGTGATTTCGTTGGTGGTGATGTTGTTGTGCTGGTTAGTTGTCTCTTTGTGAACCGCACGATGCATGCAAACAAAGTTTCGTTTTCCTATTGCAGAGGTTTGGACTCGTAGCCCAAGAACGTGAATTCATTCGGGTTCGTGGCTTCCATCTTGTTTTTAAATACACACGAACTTTCAACCTGCAGTCATCAGAGGAGTAAACTCTACGCACAGAAACCTTGCCAATCCAATGTGATTTGGCTCAAGCACTGAGAGAAACAGGTGCGTCTCGGTCGCGAGCTGAAACCAATAAAACTTGGTCATCAGCCGTAGCTTCGCCATACCTGCGGCTTCTTTGCGCTACGCTTGCTGCTTTCCTGCGCTGCGCTTGCCTACGGCTGCTCTTGCATCTTCATTCTCTGTCCTTCGCCAGTTCGCTGCTTCGACAGCTTCTTGGGATCCTGTGTTACCAGCCTTTGAGTCGGAGCGCATGGACAAAAGGGGTGGTCGTGACACTAGTGGGTATCACACTCCAAAATCCCCTCAAAACAAGTTATTTGTTGATTGGTATCCGAGAAGGGGTGAAAAGCTCGAAAGCAAGCCAATTTGTTCCAGTCAAGACTGTTTGTTCAGTTTTTGATCTACCACGGGATCATTTCTGGCGTTGAGGAAGAAGGAAAAGGATTTGAGAAAAGTTTTGGTAAAGGGTTGGCATCTGGTTCCAGCACTGTTGTCACGAGTGAGTCGTCTGTTGCTGTTCCGACGCCACGTTCGGTTGAAACAATTGTTGCTAGCGATTCATCTGCTGCGGTTCCCAACCCAAAGGCGCATTTGATTGAAACAATTGTTGAAACCGTTGACGATCCGGAAGAAGAGTTCCCTTTGTTTCCAGTGCTCAGCAAAGCGCCTAGCCCAAGTGTTGTTGGTAATCCGTACATTGATCCTGTTCCAGTCCCAAAAGTTGGTTCGGTTACCATTCCAAAAGGAGGGATTCATCCTATTTCACCGGCAACTAGCCCTCGTCCTAGTGTAACTGGGCGTACTCCAATTGCACCTCCTCTAATTCCATCAGTTTCTTCAAGTTCTTCTGTTGTTCCAACAGTTCCAAAGAAGGCCAGACCAGAAGGAACTCCTGGTGTATCCCATTTTGTTGCTCTGAAGACACCTCCTAAGAATCCACCGTCTGTTGGTCCTGTTCCAAAGACACCTCAAAAGAGCCCCGTGGTGCCTCCGAGAGTTGTTCAGAATCCTAGAGCTGCTTTGAAACCCAAGCTGTCAGGGCCGGTTGTGGATCTTAGTAGTGGGGACGGTGGTAATGGTTTGGTGTCCACTGCAGCTTCGGCGCCTCCGGGAGAGGTGAGGGTCTCGATAGACTACAACCAGACTTCAAATGTGAACGGTCTGGGTTAAGCTCAGTTGTCACACTTTTCGGAGGAAGCCACTTCATCAATTTTGGATTTCTTATTGCATTCACCGCGTAATTGCGTAGGTGTGTGTGTGTAGCTACATCGGTCAATTTGGTACAAAATCACAAGAAAGGCGTCAGTCTTTGTTGTCACAGGTGCTTCATTTAAAACCGGTGGTTGGTGTCGAGCGGGATTCTATCGAATCAACTCGTTGGTTTGTGTATCACGGCAGATAGGGATAAGAATTGCTTGTCTTCTGATCGTTGTTCGAGCCACTTGGACGACAAGGTGAGTGTCATCTCCAATTGCCGTGAAAAGCGTAATCATCGTGATTTCCCCACAGTTCAGTTAATCAGTGAGTACTTCTCGAATATCAACCGGTTGACGCTTCCCAGGGAGTTCCACATAGGGTTTTGGCGCATCCCAACGGATTCTTCGACCATTTGGGACTTCAAGGAGCGCTGATTGCTACCTAGCTGAATAATTGGCTGGATTGGTTTGGAGCACAGTGGTTTGAATGGACAAACAAAGGAAAACAGCAGCATTCATGCGTAGAGGGCTGTAGTTATGAGCGTAGGTTCATCATCTTTGAGCGTGTCACTTTCGTCAGGGACAGGTCCAGGTGCGTCAGCTATGCCAGCGATCGCGGATCGTGCTAGCTCGGACTCGAGGTCATCGTCAGTCAGGTCGGTTTCAAATGTTCGGACGCCATCAAAAGGTCTTCATCTGTTCCTAGGCCTCAGTATAGAGCGGACTCTAGTAATGGCCCCTTTAGTGTTATCAGCAGATGAACGAAAGTACAACGAAGCGCCAAATGCACAACTGATTCATGCAACTGCCTCAGAAGTGATGCATTCAAGAATGGGTGAACAAGAAACAGTTAGACAGGCAGAGCAACATGTGCATCAGATTCATTCAGAAGCGGCTCAGGCCGTGAATCAAATTCGCACTGAGGCCATTCAAGCTGTCACTGAGGCGCTCATGAATAGTCAATCTCAGGTATCTCGCACTCAGCTGGAAGCAACCCAGCATGTTGCAGAGCTTCAACCCCAGTTCCAGGCAAGGGAGCATGAGTTCAGGAGTCAGGTCCAGAGATTGCAGAAAGAGGCAGATGACTCTCGTAGGGAAACCGAGTCTATGAGATTTAAGAGTCAGAATGCCGCGGCTACTAATGAAGGGTCGTTGCAATCGAAGATTGCGTATCTCCACGGGAACATGTGTCGAATTGACAAAGAATTGCAGGAGCAGAAAAGCATGTTGTCTCAGTTCATGGAATCATTCAAACTATATACTCGGGGAAAGGATTGACCAGCTTGACCAATGGTACGAAGAACCACAGCCACCAGCAGACAATGACGAGGAGTTGATCCCAACGAAACAAAACTCACGGAGTTTGATTTCCCTGTTGGTTCCCAAGGATTTCTCACGCCAGTTGGTTCAATGGTAGGTCGAAACTTGTCACCGTTCTTGGAATTTGATCAACCACCTCGTGCCGTTGCGCCAATTCACCAAGGTGAAGAGGACATTAGGAGTTTGGAGGAACGTACCATCAGTTTCAAGGAAGCTGCTTCACTCAGGTTGCTAGCACTGCCAGAGAATGCAGGAGCACTTAGGCAGTGGAAGAACACCTTAATTCCTATGCTGAACAGCTTGGACAAGAGCCCTGAAGGTCCAGTCTACAACTGGCTCAAGGAAGCGTTCCAAGCGAATCGAGATCCAAGCGCTTAAGGAGAGTAGCGGGGATTTTCCAAAGTTAGATCGGATGGCTTGTTCTTGGTTAACCCATGGGGAGGCACTGAAAGGGCAGTTTGGACCACGAATCCAATCCTACATTGAAATGTCAATCACCAATTATCAAGTGTTGCGTGGTAGGCCTATTCTAAACATGATTGTTCGTGAGTTTGACCTTGATGATGCACTGGGAGGTGTTATTAGTGCAGTGGAGTTGTTTCAGATTCCTAGCCCAGAAGGTGATTACTCCTCATTCCGAGACAAGGCTAAAAAATGTTCTCACCCAGTTACCAATTGCTGAGAGGCCTTCTGACGCCATGCTTTCCAAATGGTTGTACGAAAGATTGAAGAAAGTGAGATCATTTTCAGTCATCATTGACAGAATCAAAGAATCTGTAGCTGGTTCCAATGAAAGAACGTTCGATTACTTGTGGAGTAGACTCATGCGACATATTGCCGAGCAACAGCATGACAAGAATTTGTCTTCAACCCAAGAAGATTTAAGGAAAGGTCCCAGGAAAACCACATCAGGTGCAACAGCAAAACCAGAGCCCAAGGCTAAGTCAAAAGTTGAAACCCTTGATGCTTCAGGTGCCGTTGCCAAAGGTAAAGGGAAAGGCAAAGGCAAAGGTAAAGGTAAGACCAAGTCTGCACCAAACACCACCAAACCGCCGGATTCCAAGAACCCGGGGGGTACTTCGACTTCTCAAGGTGATGGGAAGAAGGGTCCATGCATCTTTTTCCCCAGGGGACTTTGTCGTCGCGGCACGGATTGTCCTTATCGACATGAGGGCACCCCTGCTGCAGACCCAAAGGCAAAGGCTAAGCCGGCAGCTGTGGCCAAGCCAGAGGCAGCTGCTATGGTTGCTTTGGTGGGTTCAGTGATTGGGGCAGCAGCGTATGTTCCACCAACAGTTCAAGAGGTCTATCAAGTTGAATGGGCATTGGATAGCAGTGCTGGTGAACATTTAGCATCACGAGAGGCGCTTGTTCACCAGGGTATCCCTCAATCTGTCATTGAAGAATGTGAAACATGTTCTTCCAAACCCTTGACTTTTAGTACCGGGGGAGGTCTCAAAGAGGCCGATGTGACCATCAAAACTCAGGTGATTTGCTTGGAGATTGAATCGTATACATGTTGCGCAAATGTCCATTTGTCAAGTCACTGGGCAGTTGGTGCAATCAGGATTCTCTTTCTTTGGGGATCCCAATCATGAACCGACACTTGTCCCTCCAACGATTGGTTTCAATGTCAATTGTGACTTCTCCAAATGTGTTGTTGCTGATCGGGTTGAACACTGTGTTCCAACTTTCAAGGAAGATGATTCTTTTGTTCATGGGGTTCCTGCTACCGCCTCACCAGCATTTGACGGTGAGAGAGTCTCACGGGTAGAAGACACCGAACCAGCTTCCGAAGCGGTCGGATCTAGCATTTCTGTTATTGAAGTTGCTGGTGGAGATTTTGTTGTTGATCTCATCGAACCCATTTCACATGATCGTGAAGCACCAGACTTTGCGGTTGAAACACCCGAGGGTCTCAAAGATTTTGAAGTTCACACACCGCTTGAGTTGATGCCAGATTTTTCCGCTGATGTCCCTTCCAAAGGCGCCTCGGATCCCAGGGATCCCAAAGACCTCAGCCCAGGCGATCCACCAGATATGCATGCCTCTCGAGGTACAGGCCATGTGCCTTTTGATCATCTTCTATGTCATCAACCAGCATCTCGGCATTGTGATGTGTGTCATCAAGCTAAGCTTCGTCAACGTCCTCACAAGAGGTTTCATAACCAATCTGAATCATCAAGGGCAGCTCAAGTCATTGAAGCTCCAACTGAATTCTTGCAACGAATCAGCATTGATCACATGGAATCTACGGAAGAAGGGCTCCGGGGGGAACAGTATGCCTTGATTTGCGTTGATCAGTTTTCTTGGGTTTTATATGCTTATCCTTCCAAGTCCAAGTCCCAAGCAGCAGTTGGGTCGGCTTTACGCCACTTTTGTCGTGGTAAGCGACCAGTGGTCGCTTTGGATCGATATCCTAGTCTTTTGGTCGCAATTTGCGACTTGCACATGGTTTCTGATCCAGCGGCTCCCAATTCCCCGATTCATAATGCTCTAGTGGAATCTTCTATCGATGTGATCCGTCAGGGTACTCGTTCCCTGTTGGTTCAAAGTGGCTTGAACATCATGCATTGGCTTTGTGCCATGTCGCGTTTCTCCTACCAGTATGATTTGAGTTCACCTCCAACTTTAGCTGACGGTTCATTACGTGCAGCTGCGTATCAACATCAACTTGAATTACCTGAAAGGGTTGAAGGCCCTGCACTCCCACCGATTGAGTTTGACAGCAAATTGCACATGGCATTGACGTACCAGCCTGAACCTCGTATGTTGCCTTTTGGTGCCATGGTTTGGCTTCTTGGGAAGTCCAAAGACCCCACTAATCCCAAATCTCTATAAGTCCGAATGGTAAACCTGCTATTTATGTTGGTCCCGAGGTTCATTCCGGCATGTGTTGCAAAGATGTGCATGTCCTGTTAGACTTGACCCTTTTGTCTTCGTCAGATCGTGTGAGAGAAATCATCACCAGGGATTTCATTGCCCCTACAGGCCCATGGATTTTTCCGTTGACCAAGATTCCCATGCTTAGTACCCTAACACCCGAAATTCCAGTGCCACCTGCAGTGAGTGATGACGCAGTTGAGCCGGCTCGCAATCGGTCCATCACTCGTCGGCGTCTCTTGGCGTACGGTCACACCGAAGCTTGTGAAGGATGCCTCAATGGCACCTACCAACATACTGCAGACTGTCGCGCTCGGTTCAATGCCTTGCTCAATGAGTCCGATCCCCTTGCCCTGGATTCCGGGGGGGATCGACGTTGCAGAAGAAGTTGAGGAATCTAGTCAAACCCCAGGTCCACCAAAACCTCTTTTGTTTGATACCATTGATTATGATGCCATGGATCGTGATTCCGTCCCTGAATGTCCACCACCTGAAGATGACTATTCCCCAACATCAATGGCATCAACACCAGAATCCGGTTTCATTGAAGAAGAAGAAGAAGCAGAAGATGTTCAAGATAGATTAGCTGAGCTAATTCCCGGGTTGTTGGTAAAGCATACCACGATCAAACCATGAGAAAACACGGTCTTTTTGTGGAGTTTTGCTGTTCAGACAATAGTGCTCTCAAAAGGGTCACTGAACATTGGGGATTGCATACTTTGGCGTGACAAAAGTCCACAGTCAACCTCGACGATGAAGAGGCTTTCGAACAATTTCTGGGGTGGCTGCAGGTGGAAGTCCAGGATCCTGTGCATTTGTGGGGCTCGGTGCCTTGCACTGCATGGTCACCATGGCAAAACATGGCATTGGCTCAATATGGAGAGCCATACCGCATCAAACTGGAAGAGAAGCGTGAGCTGTCACGACAGTACGTGGTCAAATTCAAGCAAGCGGCTGACGTTGTGAAGATGTCCAGAGGAGGCTCAGTGACCTTTGAATGGTCAAAGGATTCTTCCGGATGGAAGGACCCAGTCGTGGAACAAACCATGGAAGCTCTGGAGCTCACAGGGGTCAGAGTTCATGGATGTTCGTTCAATCTGCAGATTCATGGCAAGCGACCGGAACGGCCGTGGGTAATCAAAACTGATAACCCCAAGCTCTTCAAAGAGTTATCCACCAAGGTTTGTAAACACCCCCAGGGTTTTCACGACTATCTTGAAGGGTCTCTCACAGTAAAATCTGATTTTTACAATGTCGCCATGGCCACCTGCATCCTAGCCACCCTTTATCCAGGAGTAATGTTTGACAAGGTTCCTGCCATGCCAGTGGTTCCATTTGTTCAACATGAACATCGGGAGAAATATGTCTTCGAGTCCATGCCTTCTTTCCCCGTGCTAGCTACCATCCATAAACTTCTCACGCGTCAAGAGATGATGGCGGATCCTTTGGCACTTCAGGCAGTAGCCGATGAGGCTAAAGCCATGCGGGAAATTGGGGTATGGGCTGATGACTCAGTAATGGAAAAGTCTGATCGAATCCAACAATCCAAACAAAGCGATGAGGAGATTCACTTTGCTGATTTGATGAGTATCGCGTAAATCAAGCATTTTAAAGTTCCATGGAAAAGGAAATACAAAGGTAGGGTAGTTTTTCGTGGAGACCAGGTCCGTAACCAGTATGGAGGAGCGGCCCAATTTGGCCAACTGTACTCAACTCCAACAATCATCCAGGCAGTGAATGTAGCGATTCTTTTTGGCCTTTTGTGGAACAACGTCATCAGGCTTGCTGACGCTACCAGAGCGTTCCTGCAAGCCGAGTTGTTAGCCAAACAGGACACTTATGTTTCCTTGCTCTTTGAGGTGCGGTTACCAGAATGGAAGGGCATTTTTCGAAACCCAACGGTCCGACTCCAACGGGCACTCTACGGCCATCCCCAGGCTTCAGCATTTTGGGATCTTCACCTGAAACAGGTTTTGATGGCTGACTTAGGTTTCATTGCCATTGAGGGTCATCCATCGGTTTATTACCATGAAACTTTGCGCCTCTTGGTTGTCGTCTATGTGGACGATATCTTGGTATCAGGTCCCCCAGAGTTCCCAAGATGAATTTTGGAATGCCATTCAACTCAAAGTGAAACTTGATGATGTTGAAGAATTAACTGAATTCCTTGGTCGCTTTCACCATCTCTCATCCAATTCATGTGTTTTCAATATGATTGATTACTGTGAAGAAGCCATTAATGGGTACAAGGAAATCACCAATGCCACATTGAAACACGTGACAACTCCGTATGTTTCAGATGGTGTTTTCACCGACCAGGACTATGAAATAACCGGAGAAATTGCACACAAAGCATCGAGTGTCCTTACGAAACTACTATGGGTATCCAGATTGTGTAGGCCTGACCTTGCATTTGGAATCAGCCTTTTAGCCTGACAAGTCACTACCTGGAGTCGTAACAGTGACAAGCAGCTTTTTCGATTAGTTTCATATTTGGAAAGCACCAAGGCTATGTGCCTTCATCTCACGGTTATGGATGAACCACAAAATTGCGCTTTGGACCTATTTTGCGACACAGATTTAGGCGGATGTCCACACACTGCCAAATCCACAAGTGGCCTGTTTTTGGTAGTTAGGGGACCCAATGGAACATTTGTGCCATTGGCGTGGCATGCCAGACGCCAGCAACATGTGGCGCGATCCACTGCAGATGCTGAGTTGAATTCGTTGTCCGAAGGCTTGCATGAGGAGTTTTTCCCAGTTGTTCAGCTCCTGGACAAGCTTCTGGGAAGCTCATCCCCCCGACCTGTAGTGAGGGAGGACAACAGTGCTGTAGTAGCAGCGATCACTAAGGGTTATAGCATAAAGTTACAACACCTTGCTCGTACTCCTAAACTGTCACTGGCATCCCTTAATGAGGCTTGTTCCACGTGGTGTTCTTTGGTGCAAACACCCACAGCAGACCAGTTGGGGGACTACTTTAACCAAGTGTCTAGCACCAAACAAGTTTGATCCATCGCGCCTTGGTTTGCATATTAAGTCCAACACTTAGTTTTGTCCGAACCTTACTTGATTTTGTCCGGTCCTTAGTGTACCGTCACCAGCTTTACAAAGCGGGTCGGACTAAGGCTGCTTTCTTGGCAGTATGCAGCTTTTGCGTTGCAGCGGCTCTCTTTCGCTGCCTTGCTTCTTCTGCCGTGGATCAGCGCTGGGAAGCAGCCCACTTTGAATCTGAGCTGGCCCATGTGTTTCTTTTAGGATCGGCAATGCCAGGTGAATTCACTATTTGAGACCGCCCTTAGCTGGTTTTTGTCTCATACGTGTCACTTGCAAGTTCTTTTCTCGTCATGCCCATGTTTGATCTTGACAGCCCATAAAGCCTCTTATCAGCACTTGATGCGAAAGATGGCGGGCCAAAGGTTCTTTGCTCATCCTTTACCAGCATTCGATGCGGAAAGTAGCTAGAACCATGTTTTCTCTGTTTGACTCACCTTTCGCGCCATTATCGGACCCATGTTCCCAGACGCTTACGCAGACCTGGCTGGGGGGTCTGCACTAGCATCGTTCGTGACTACCAAGGGCCATGTATTGACGCGCGGGGGAACTTTCAACCTGCAGTCATCAGAGGAGTAAACTCTACGCACAGAAACCTTGCCAATCCAATGTGGTTTGGCTCAAGCACTGAGAGAAACAGGTGCGTCTCGGTCGCGAGGTGAAACCACTAAAACTTAACACGTATATGATTGTACAGGATTCTTTGGGATTGTATAGGGGTGGTACGAATGGCGATAGGATTGTATGGGATTGTATAGGTGTGTCATGGTGCATCATTGTGTATCATGGCGTATCGGTGTATGTATGTGTTTGATTATTTTGATTGTGTTTGTGTGGCAGGCAGGAAAGGCCCACGAAGTGAGCTGCGGGAGACTCAGAGAAACACTTGGGGATGCGCATCGTCTGAGGTGATCCAGGTGATCCACATCTCCATGGTGTGAATTGAGGTATACATCTTCACATGCACAGGCATATGATGTCATTTACAGATACACATACAATACGAATAAATAATAAGATATAATAAATATGTTTACATATCTGTTGTATGAAGATTATAATGGTAATATAATAATATAACAATATATATGTATATATATATATCTGTATTCATTTATTTGTTTATATCTACCCATGCATTGAGTTTGGCAGGCTTGGGTGTGCATGTATCATCTTTAAGTGATTCAATGAATGCTATCATTTTGGCTCAAGTGAACCAAAATAGCTTTCATTGCTTTTCTTTCTAGGTCTGGTAAGGGGTGACCTTCCTAGACCTTGATTGTTTCCAGGGGTGACCTGGTGGGTAGCAAAGGGAGACCTTGCATGCAGCGGAAGCTCCCAGGGATTGACATCCCGGCGGCCACTGAGGCAAATATCCTCCATGCGGCTGCTTTTCTAGAGTTTAAGCAGCACGTCGAGAGGCCGGCACGGGAAGGGTCCAATCTGGCAGCCTACACTTGCTGGATGCACGGGGTGGAAGTCTGTCATTCACCCTATGTCATGGCTGATGGCACAGACTCTGACCTGTTTCCCCCGTTGCCCAAGATGCCCTGTTGCGTTGAGAACTGCCAGCGCTGCGCAGCCCACTTTGGCGGGTTCAAGTTCCCCTGGCTTGGACTTTGGAATAGCCGAGGCATCGTTCTGCCCCCGGATATGGCTCCCAACGAAGCTTGGGGCTATTTCTACAGGCACCAGGAAAGAATGGATCTTTTGTTGGTGGCGGCATACACCAACTTTACACCAGCACCCGACCTGGTGCCGCAGGAGCTCTATGGCTTGCAGCTCAGGTGCTCAGCGGGTGACGCTGGGCAACTGGGCCTTGGCGAGATCTTTGATCAATGGCGCACCTGGCTCGACAGCATCGGCAGCCGCGGGCTGTTGGTAAGGTTTGTGGAGCCGCGCATTTACCCAAGAGCTCCCAGGAGGCGACCCTGGCCAGCCTGGGGACCGGCAGGATCTCGAGCCCATCGGGCACTTTGCGGCTGGCTGGAGAGCCAAACCTGGAGGCAGCCTTGTGGGCACTGTGGGGAGCGTAGGAAGATGCTCTCGGACGTATGAGATTGTGTCTGAGGAGGATCCTCTGCAATCACCTTTTTGCTCTCCGCACCTTAGCAATCCTGTTAGGGTGCAGTGCCATGGCATCAGGCGGCAAGGGCTACTATGCAGCGCAAGCAGCAGCCTCCTCCTCGTCAGGGGGTGACCCTGCGCCAGGATGGAGGGCGGCCGATTCCTTGAGGATGATTGCTGCGCAAAGAGCACGTCAATGGAGGGAGTCCGAAGGCCTCTTGGACGACAACGACTTCGCCTACGCCTACACTGACTATGACCAGGTGGTTGGGCTGGCTGGTCATCACGTAGCTGATCACTGGCTCCAGACGAGAGTTAGGGTGGAGGAGGAACTCCTTGCGGCTGGGGCCGAAGTCGTTGAGGACAACCCCACAGTAGTCGTGCGCCCCGTCCGCAAGACGATTTACAAGAAGAAACCCCGAGCAATCAACGTGGACAAGAACCTCAGCGAGGCTGTGCAGAAGAGGGGTAACGGCCTCGTGTCCATGTTCCTTTGTATGGGCTCCTACAAGCCTGCCGACATCCTCACGGACACGCTCAGGGCAGAGTGGAAGCAGACCTGCCGAAGGATTGCCGAGAAGAAGGTTCAAGATGCAGAGAAGGCCACCATCGACCGTGTAGTGAACACTTGGCTGGAACTTCGGTCTTTCTTGGAGAGCCGGGGGCGACCCGCTCCTCCAGAGATGGTGGACCTGGACCAGTACTTGCACCACACGCAGGCGCCAGCACGAGCACTCCAGGCATTGAGTGGATGAACAGGAACGCCAACCAGGAGCTGGATCTGAGCAACCTGCAGGTGCCAACCACGCCCAGGGCGACTGGGCCGCGTGGCCAAGCACCGGTGGTGGAACCTCCATTGGTGCAAGCTCTGGAGGACCGCATTGGAACTGCATGCGGTTGGAGATGAGAAGTGGTCAGTCCTCCTGGCCCCATGGGTCATGGAGTTTGGCTGTTTGCGCTATGCGCACATAGCAAGGTCCGAACCTCGTCGCCTCACTTCAGCCTTCCTACATTGCAGGTGCCCCAAAGGCAAACAAAAGCATGCTCGTGAGGGGTCGATTTTCCAGTGCCAGCCAGCTTCTCCAATGGCTTCTTCTGGGCCAAAGAAGTCCTTGAAGCCCATTGCACCTTGGCGCCGGCGCGACAGCGAGTGGCCGGGCTGTGCTTCTCCGACGCTAGCGTCCATGGACCATCCTGGAGGTCCAAGAGACCATGCAGACTGACATGGCGGTCTTGTTGGACAACCCGGGGAAAAGATTACTACGTACTCCTGGAGACGCATGGCACCTACACTGGCGCAGCTACTGCGCCCAGAGGAGATGGCCGCACTGGGGGACTGGCAGAACAAAGAAGCAGATGCAGCCGCCTCGCCACTGATGCCTGATCAACTGAATGGCAAGGTGCTGACCGCCCCCAGAATTCCAGACAGGTGAGTGCCCGAACCCGGCTGAGGAGTGCCCCTTCGGCGTACATTTGTGTGCCATCCTGCAGCAGTCAGGCAGGGCCTGTGGAGGGAAACATGGGGCCGGAGTCTGCCACATCAAGAGAGCAGTCATGGCGACATGAGCTGTGCCAGCCACTCCAAAACCTTCAGTTACTGCCTGCGTTCACCAGAAAGAGAGCAGCAGCTGAACCCACAGATGATATGGCAACCGCGATGTGGGCAGCTGTGAAGAAAGCCCGAGGTGCGGCAGCGCCCAAGACGCCCCCGAAAGCAATGCCTAAGACTCCGCCCAAGGCGGCCCCGAAATCAGCACCGGCGGGCAAGCCGCAGAGCAAGTTAGCCGCCATGCCCAAGAAGGGTGGGGGATGCAAAAGGGCAGGAGAGCAGCTAGACCTCCACTTGGAGCGCTTGGGAGTTGGCTCCGGTACTGCCCAGGCCCCGCGCAGCAGATCTGCTGCTTTCCCAATGGTCCTGAGAGCCGGGGGAGGGTGACCCTGCCATGCGCTCAGCTCATGACTTTTGCAGCGGCTTACAGCCAGGAGCGATCTGAGCAATGGACAGACGTCTGGCCAGCAGTGAAGCACACCGTGTGGCACGGCGACAACGTCCTGATCCACTGCATCAAGGGGCGCCACAGGGGCGCACTCTTGTCCGTGGCGTTGGTGGCAGGCGAGTCCATTGAGGCAGCCAATCGCCACATTGAAGATCATCGTGAGACAGAGCTGCACAAGGTGATTAAGGACCAGGGCATGAAGAAATAGCTGCACAAAGCCCTCCAGGACACGGCAGTGGGAGCCCAACATCCTGTGCCACAGGGTTATGCAGCCACTGAGAAGTCCAGCACACACGTGCTCGTACTGGCACGGCCAACGGGAAGGCGAAGCGCCTGGTGAACCCGTACACCACCACTGACATCTTTGAGGCACTGGCCAATGCCTCTGCCGAGCACCTGCCTCGTGGTGGCCACCGGCCTGATCCTGCCGAATTTTTGGCCTTTGCGCTACTTTAGCAGCATGGCCCGTTCCGGCGAAGGAGACCCGAATTCAACCGCTCGGGGCCTGGATAAGAGCATTTAATCCAGCCTGCAAGACGCCCCCAGCTGTGACCTCGTGTGTGATGAAAATGGCGCGTACCCAGTCGACACCTTTGGTAGAGTTTAGGCGTTAGGTGGGAGGTTCTTTCGTCAGGTCTTGAAGTCAACTTTCAACTGCTTGCCCATTGCTAGTCTGGGAGGGGTCCTCCTAGGATGGAGTTTGCAGCAGAGTGCAACACAACTTCATGAGGGTGGGCTCATGACGAGTTGTCAACGATTTTACATGTCAATTGCACTGTTTTTGTAGACAATTTCCAACTGAACCAACATACGGAGGAGATCCGAGGCGCAGTTTTCAGTCAAAGGGAGGGGATCCCTGGGCCTTAGACAGAGGGGTGTCCTCGGATGTCGGCCATGGAGACTGACAAAGTCCCATTGGAGAAGGGTTCCCCCGAAGAAATCCTTAGGAAGTTGGGTGACAACTTCGGGTTGGATGACGGGGTGGTAGAAGCCTTACTCCAATTAGGGATCGAAAGCCTTCAGGAGTTTCGGTTTTTATGGGCATCAGAGCAGGCTATTGAGACCTGGATTGGCAAGCTGGGTTTGGGAGACAAAGCCCTGCTGATGACAGCCAGAGTGCGCAGGGCCTGGGCAGCGGTAGGGTTGTACTACCGCCAGGTCGGGCAAGATTGCTCTAAGATTGCCCTGTCCGATCTGGACACGATGCTCAGGGAGACCGAGCTGCGCGACACCAAGCAGCAGTTCTGGAGGCGCTACAAGATGAGGTTCCCCCCTGAGATCCACCCTGCCGACACCACGATCTCCAGAGTGGCCAGGGAGATGCAGAAGCGGATGCTCTGTGTCTACAACATCTGGAGGGTGAAGACGCTGCAGTTTCAGCTCACCACCTCCCAGAAGAAGCGTAAGCTCAGCGATGGGCTGTTCATTAAGGATGGCGAGGATGAGGAGATCGTAGCTCACGACGTGGACAACTACCTTGACAGGTTGTTTACTCTGCTGCTGGCCTATGCAATGGCTGGGTGCGCCGGGGTGACCGGTGCGCCTGACGCGGCACAAGAATTGAATCTTGGGGCTGACACCACCAAGTTCGTGAATGTGCCACTGGACGTGATCTACAAGTACTACTTCAGTGCCAAGCGCAGCATCATGGTGATGCCCATGGCCCAGCGCCTACAATGGCTCCAAACACGTGATGTGGAGGAGCGCAGCGAATGTCGAAGTTCAGGGAGTCCACAATGAGCTTGGGCCAAGTCATTTGCGAAGTTTATATACTTCACGTGATGCGCATTGGTCTACTCCAGGGCCATCTACACCGGAGAAGAAGACCGTTGCACCTACGGCGGCATCACCTGTGAGTCCGACCAAGGTCCCCCCGAGCACCTCCCAGTTGAAGCTGGGCAAGCCGATCAATGGTAAGCAAGTGGCTACAGCCATGAAGGATGGCACCAACCTCTCCCTTCAATTCCAACGTGGAGGTTGCAAAGCTAAACCATGCCCTCAAGGAGCCCATCGGTGCGCTGCAGTCCTCAGGAAGGATCGAGTCTGTGGGGCCTTCAACCATGGCGCGTTGACAAACCCCAGAAGAGGAGGCGGCTGCCTCTTTTGGGTCAAGCGGGTTAGAGCCGCAAGAGGAGAGAACTCTTATGACCGACCCCATGGCGGGCCCCAATGCCCCTCTTGCAAAGGCGTTCATCAGCTGTGGATGGGGATGCCTAACAGTGGATTGGCTGTTGGACCCGAGTCAGGACTTGGCCGATGAGAGACGACAGCAATCTCTCAGCCGCCAGCTGGAAGAGGTGATCTTCATTGCTGCGGCCATTGACTGCTCCGAGAGATCCCTGCAACTACGTTCTCCAGGAGATCCAGAAGCTCCGAGACCGTGGGGGAGAGAGTGTCCGGGAGAACCCGGCCCGATCACTTCATTGGTGGACATTCACTGAAGTTGCAATGCGTGATCAGGGCAATGGACAGACACCTCATACGCGGCATGTACATTGGGCGGTGACCTGGCCTTCAGCCAATTGTCACCACGTACATGACCCTCAAGAGTGGACCCCCTACACCAGTGACGGCAAGAGAGTGTATCCATCCAAGGAGGAAGCTGAATATATAGCTATACTGGCGTTCGCCATTGCGGTGTCTGCCAGCAACCCTGGCCGTTCCGAGGATGCCGGCGTTTATCTCAGTTGGGCGCCGTGAGCATTGGCTTGACATAGATCCTCGATCCATGAGGGAATCGAACCATGAGGGAATGGGCGATGGCACCTTTGGCACTGACCCTGGGCTTGAAGAAGGAGTTACGAGCTGGCCGGCCGGCCGGGGTTACCGGTCCGAAAGCTCACCACTGACGTCGTGCTCGACAAGAACACCTTGCCGGCCAAGGCAGTTATTTAGGGCGAGGGAGCTTTTAGTATCGGCTGTCGACCACAAAGTGGAGATCTCCCTGGACACCAGGCCACAAAACTGCGAAGCCGGTGAATGGCCAGCCAGGTACATCGTTCACATCAGGACATCCCCCCTTTCAAATGCATTGCCAGAGTTGGCCGGGCTTTCTCTTGTGTGCGACTGCCCCGTGGACCAGTTTAGTGAGGCCGAGCTTTTGATTGGGCTCTACTTCGACGCCACGTCACCTGGGAGTAGCCCCACCAACCGAGGAACTGAGGGGAAGTGGAGTCGGACTGTCGCCTTGCTGCAAGGCATCCAGGCTTTGCCCAAGGGCATGTCGTTGCCTATGATAAGCCAAGAGGCCCTCCGCCATTCTGCTCGTACTCAGCGTGGCTTGCAGAGCGTGGGGAGGCTTCGGACGGACCCTTAGTCCCCCATCTAGCGGCTGGAGTGCGCCAACTTGCCAGGATCGGGGATGGCTGTCAGGTGGGTGCGTTGTTGATGTGCAGAGTTTGGATCCTGATGGGCTCAGTAGCGAGCTCAGCAGCCGCTGCCTTACGAAGACATACCAGTGTCCGACCTCGACCTGGAGTACGTCGCCGACGCCTATGCGGCTCCAAGGCATACACTGCGAGCATGGAGACAGCGAGCTGTGGGCGCATTGCGCGAGCTAAAAAGGCGCTGGGAGGGGGTGACCCTCCACCTGCGTGCTTTTCAGGAGCCAGTAGTGCACCAGGTGACCAAGCAGCGCGACATCGGCTTTATCGCTCTGCTGATGGTTCTCACTTCATGGGCCGACACTGGTTTCCCTTATGGGCTGGTTTAAGGCCTGCCAGCGGTGGGATATGCACCCCCGTATGGCATTTTCCCCCAACAGCCAGCCAAGAGGATTGGCATGGCAGACGTGCTGGAAGGATGGCAGGAGCACAACCAGAACATCTTGAACCAGCTGAAGGCAAGGAAAGACGATGCATTCTTGCTGCAACAGTCCATGGAGGACGCCGGTAATGGTTTTTGTACACCCCCTCTGCGGCGAGCAGGGTTCCTCAGGAATTGGCGACCAAGCACATCGTCTTATCCCACGTTGTGTCATCACCCAAAGCTCAGGGAAGCAACGAGTCATCGACAACGGCGACACAGGAGGACAATCAGACCTCTCTTCCGATGCCAACAGGCTCACACTATGCAGCCCTGTGAGACCAGCCCAGCACATCAGCCTGGTTATGCATTGTTGGTCTGAGGAAGAGGTCGCCGAGTTTTGTCAGAACGATGCCTGGGAGACAGGCCGAGAGGACTTGCCATCAGCCTATAGGTACTGCCCCATGTCACAGCAGGAGAGTTTAGGCTGCGTTGTGGTATGGTTTGACCACGAGTGGCAAACTCCGGCATACCAGGTCTATGCAGGCCTCTTGTTTGGGCTCCCCCTGGTGGTCACTTCCTTGAACAGATTTTCCAGACTGTTGGAAGCGCTGACTCGCAGGTATTGCCAAGTTTTGACATCCCTGTACTTCGATGATGCAACAATTACTGATGTTCGCTCAGCCAAGGGCTCGGGGCAATGGGCCATGAACCAACTATGCCTGATGATTGGATCCCCATTTGCAGAAGACAAGAAACAGACAATGCAGAGCAATGGCACTTTCCTGGGACTTACCCATGACCTCAGCTGCATCAACCAGACAGGCCATGTTCGCTTTTGGGCCCGTGCCAGACCATGACAAAGTTCGTGACATACTTGCTACTGCACGTCAAACGGGCCACTTCAGTCGAGGCACGGCCCCCAAGCTATATGGACTTGCCAACTTCTTGGAACAAGGCATTTATGGACGTGTCGAGTATGGAAGTCTCATGGCCGTCAAGGCACGCCAGGACGAGAATGCCACAGCCATGACCCCAGAGATTGAGGGCTGTGATGCGCTTTCAGCCAAAACGTGAGTTTCCAGTTTTTCGTATGGAGCGACTTCGATTTTTGGCAGCGTCTGACGCTGCGGTCGAAGCTGACAATCCAGGGTCAGGTGGATTCCACTGATTCCACCTTATCTTTTTCCAACCAGACGGATCGCAAACCCGTCTCAGTTTTGTTGCAACCAATTGTGCGGAGCTTCAAACCCTCTGGCAGCCTGCGGAGACCCACATCGCCCAGTTGGAGCTCTCTATGGTGCTGTATGCCCTGGTTGAGCGCCCTGGCCTTTTTCGCCATCGACACGGTCTTTGGTTCCTCGACAACGTTGCCGCAGTCATGACCTTAGGGAGAGGGCGCTCTAGCAATGCGGACTTAGCAAAGCTAGGTCATCTGATCCATTTGGCCTTGTTTCCACTGCGCGCCCAGGGTTACTGGGAGTACATCCTGGGCAAGAGCAACTGGGCCGATGACATCAGTAGATTAGGTCTCAATGATCCTTGGTGGCGCTGCCATGGATTTAGCTTTTATTCGTCGTACCTCCCCACCATCTTTTTCCATCTGCCTGTCGTCGCAGTCATCCTCACCTTCGAATTCCTTTAGTGACTTTAGTGCTTTGGGAGTAGTAGTGGGGCGACCAGGTAGCTGCCCAGCGGCGATACTGGTCTGAGGCTATGTGCGTGTCACACAGTCACTTACCCACAGCAAACCTGAGGATAGCAGGTGAGACTGACTCAACACTGGCAGGGTTTGGAAAAAGGATTGCGAGTGTCCGCGCGGTACGTAGTTCATATGTCACTTTGAGATGTAATTATATTTATATTTACATGGTCCCGCCCGGCGCCCGGCAACCCCCCCATGCTATCCCCAGCCCAGCAACCCCATGGGGGTGGCCTAGCCATCTACGACCACGCGTCAAGATCTCATATGCTATACTTAAATGCTGGCCTTGCGCTGCCTAACAGGATACCTCCATGCAGTGTTCACTACTGCCTATATGCCCACACAATCTATTTACAACGTATTACTGCCCATAGAATATTTTATAGTAGCCATATACTAGCTACTATCAAGATCTCATGTGCTTTACATGCGTGCTGGCCACGTACTACCTATATTATACACTATCTAATACATGCAGGGGGGCTGGGGTAAAGTAGACCCTACATCGATCATTTCCAGTAGTGCCGCACAAGGCGGTGGCGGAAGTTTCAAATATAGGAAACCTAAAGGAGAGGTTGGTTGTTGTGAATCACGGATGGCAGAGCGAATCCACTGATGGAACGAAGGTGATTGTGATTTCTGGAGTGGTTGCAGTGGTCACCTCACCCACAACTGCAGGATGTAGTGTGGTGTAGCGAAGTGCAATGTAATTGCACTTGTAGTTGTAGTTGTAGTGTAGTCGTAGTTGTAGTGTAGTTGATGTTGTTGAAGTTGTAATGTTGGAGTTGCGGTTGTGGTTGTGGTTGTAGTAGTAGTCGTAGTGCAGTTGAAAATGTAGTTCTAGTAATTGAAGTAGCTGTAGGAGTTGTAGCTGTAGTTGTAGTGTAGTTGTAGTTGTAGCTGTAGTGTAGTTTACTGGTAGTGGTCGTTGTAGTTGTAGTGGTAGTTAGTTGTAGCTGTAGTTGTAGCTGTGGTGTAGTGTAGTGGTAGTTGTAGTTGTAGCGTACAGTAGCTGTAATTGTAGTCCATCCAGTGTAGCGCAATTGAAGTTGTAATTGCATTTGTAGTTGCAGTTGTAGTGTAGTTGTTGCAGTTGTTGTGGTTGTAGTTGCACTTGCAGTTCTAGTCGCAGTTGAAGGTTTAGTGTTGTGTAATGGTAATTGTAGTTGTAGTTGCAAACGTGGTTTTAGATGTTCTAGTTGAAATGCAGTTGGAGTTGTAGATGTAGTTGTCGTGTGGTGGTAGTGGTCGCAGTTGAAGTTGTAGTTGAAGTTGTAGTTGAAGTTGTAGTGTTGGCGTCGTGTAGTGTTGTCGCAATTGTCTATCTATTTGTCTATCTATATATAGTTATATATATATGTATAATATATATATATATATTATATATGGGTGTGTGTTTGTTTATCTATTTGTCTATCTATCTAGCCATCTTTCTGTCTATCTATTTATCTCTCTATCTGCATTCTGCGAGACGTCTTCAGTTTTTGAGCTGGACAACGTCAAAAACTAAAGAATTCTGCGAGACTTCCTCAATGTTTCAAGTTGACAACATCAAAAACGAAGCAATTCTGCGAGACGTCTTTCAAGAATGGAAAGTTGAATGCAGAGCGGACGGCCTCGTACCATTGTGTCTTGTGATTGTTCCACTCCATCTGTCTAAAGTGTTGCGCTTGTCGCGCAAAATCATCTTAGCAAACCTACAGATCTGATGCTCCAAAATGCAACCCCTCTCAGGAAATCGGCGCACTGACATCTTAACATGTCTGATGACGAACATATCTCTTGTACTGCGCCTGCCATCGTTTTTGGAACTGCTACAAAACCCTCACGTTTTGCTCCCTTTTGGCAAGGTGTAGAAACCCCTGCACCTGCCAGGCAAAAAAACATCTGAACCTCAAAAGTGGTCCGGGCCTGTCATGCTTTTAACATGTTGACTTGGAAATGTGCTTTGTGCCACAACGGCGTACACTTTTTCAACATCTCAACTTCCAAAAGTGCTCCGAACCGGGTGTGCTTTGTACATTTTGACTTAGAAATGTGCTTCGCGCCACATCGGCCTGCAATTTTTCAACCTCTCAACTTCCAAAATTGCTCTGAACGTGGTGTGTTCTGTACATTTTGACTTGGAAATGTGCTTCGCGCCACCATGGCGCGCACTTTTTGGACACCTCAACTTCCAAAAGTGCTCCGAGACCATCAGTTTTTAACACTTTTGACTTTGAAATGTGCTTCGCGCCACAACGACGTGCACTTTTTCGACATCTCAACTTCCAAACGGATCCGAACCTGGTTCGCTTTGCACATTTTGACTTCGAATGCGCTTCGCGCCACATCAGCGTGCAATTTTTTGTCTCTCATCTGGCCAGCTGGCTCCGCACCTGCCGCTTTAGCGAGCCTACTTTTCAACCCTCCGAAGCCAAAAATCATTGGAAAAACACTGTGTTTCGCGACTTTTCTACTTTTTCGCGCGCCTGCATCTTCTTTCCTCTGGCTCTTTCTCTTCTCTGATCTTCTTTCTTCTTCTCTTCTCTGACTCTTCCCACCTCTGCTTTTCCATCTGTCCATATTGTCAGAAGTTTGACTTCTAAACTTCCTCCGATCATTCATATGCGAGGGACAAGCCAACTATATACGATACCAAGCCTCCTACATTCAGCGTCCCTACAGGACCATGACCATGAGGGGGAGTTGCTGGGCTGGGCCATGTATACACAGCATGCGCGTTTGTTTGTTTGTGTGTGTGTTTCTGTATTTTTGTCCAGTACATTCCAGTACATGCGAACCTGATTAGGCGTCCATGTTTACATCAGCACGGGTTTAGACGTGCATTCGTGCGACTTGGATCCTCTAAGGTCGCCAGCTGACCGGAGCATGGCCGGATGCACCGGACGAAGATTCGACAGGTGGAGATGGTGCCGAAAAGTGCCACTGCAGCGAATTCTGTGGAAGTGCCAAAGGGAAAGGGCAAGGGACACATGCACTCAGTTATGAGCATCAGAAGCATGCAAAATATTAAGATATACTATGATATACCATGTGAATCTATATGATATACGTAATAAAAAGTTGGAAAAGACTGCATGTGTGAGCCTACGTGAATTTTAGGTTGCAAGCGTTTCGGCTTCTACTGGCAGAAGGAGGGGTGTGCGGATGCCTATTGCAGATGTCATGGCAGAGATGCAGCAAGAGCCATGCAGAGCCTGGCCCAGGCTTCGTTTTTATCGAGGACTTCTTCCAGAGATGGTCAGCAACCTTGGCACTCATCTTGAACGTCTTGGATGTCGATTTTGATTCATTCTTCACCTGCTGATTGGCACTAATCTTCCAAAATCTTCCAAACACCTCCCAGACTTGCGGCAAGGTTGGGAATGTGCCCACCCGCACAGCCATGTATGCAGGCAAAGACTGGGCGTTTCCCCGGCTCTTTTCTTGCCTAGTTGGTCGCTTGGTAGTTGCTAAAAAATTGCCTGGGTACAGGACAGATATTTAGTTCACGCATGTTCACGCATTATTGCAGCTGCACGCAGGTGCACAAAGACAAGTGAGTGTCCTACGCATGGGACTTGTCTTTCATCCTTTAACTGCTGGCATTTGGCTTATTCCTGTGTTGCTCGAGGGTTTCTGACGCTTTGTTCCCCACAGCTTCAGACATGGCTTCCTCAATGATGTGCCCAAATGTGCAGCTCCCAGGCGAAAGCGAACAAAGCTGTATGACCGGAAATAGTGGAGCATGCAGCAGCATGGGCTATGGCAACTCCTTCGGCTGGAATGGCAATGGTATGCAAGGCATGCAAGGCTTCCCCATGAACTCAGGGGCGCAAGCCAACCAGTGTGGCTTTCCACAGGGCAATTGTGGCTGGCCATCCTGCAACTGCGGCGGTTGGGGAAATTGCTCAGGCATTCTTGGTTGCACTTATACACATTATTATATATATATACACATATGTATATACATATATATATATATGTGTGTGTGCGCGTGTGTGTGTGTGCGTGTGTGCCCGCATACATCGTACAATTTTGTCATGTTTCACATTGTGCTCGCACAGGCCCCTTTTGTATCCTCTTTGTCACCCATTTCTCGGAAACACCCAGGTAGGAATGAGTTGTTTTCTATCAACTTTTGGTATTCCATCAGTGTTGCCAAGCAAGGCAATCAAGGCTGCCAAGGGGCTTGCCCCAACCAGTGGCAGGGCCAGTGTGGATGGCCACAGTGTGGAGGTTGCAATTGTGGCTGGTGCGGATGCAATGGAAACTGCCAAAATTGTTGCGGAAATTGGTGCCCCGGCTGCCAGAACGGTCAATGGAATTGGCAGCAAAACTGCAACGAGCCGCGGTATTCAGGAAGAACTAGGGCTGAGTGGGCATCTTGGCACCACAAGTTTTGGCAATCTGGTGCCTAGTCACGTCACTAAGAATTCATTGGTTTCCTTTCTTTCAACCACCTGATGCAAAAGCAGCCATGGACAAGACTCCGTGCTTGCTCAATTTGGCATTGTCTCTTTCTAACATTTGAACCTGGTGCCCTGTGCAAGTGCGCATGTGTTTGTTTGTTGCGTTGTGTTGTGTTGTGTTGTCTTTTGCTTTGTTTTGTTTTGGTTGGTTTGTTTGTTTGTTTGTCTGTGTGTGTGGGTGTTTGAAAGCCACTTGAAACTAAGGCAAATTGGATTGCTACTCCATGCGGCGACCGCTGGTGTCAGACCAAGCTCAATGAAGGCAAGTGTGTGGTGGAGTGGATGATCAGGACGTGGGGGTTAGACTTGCTCCGAAGCGGCAGCGGGGTCATCGATGTGGGCGGTGAGCCTGGTTTTGTAGCTATCGCCCTTCTGGAGCATGGAATCCCTGCAACCATAGTGGACCCAAGCTGGCGAATGACAGGAAAGACCAACCGTCTCACAAACATCGAGCAGATGGTCCAAATACCTGGTTGTCCAAAATTTCAAGCCTTCCAAGAGATGTTTGATGAAAACTTCTACGGACACCACAGGGAATTTGTAGACTCGGCAAGTGCGATTGTTTCACTGTACGGCGATGAGGCCACAGAGCCAAGCTTGCGCTTTGCTGCATCTCTCGGAAAGCCTTGTGCCCTCATACCATGCAACGAGTGTGTCCGGTTTTTCCCATCTCACAATCAGACATACGATGGCTATGTCCAAGCGTGCATGGATGTGGCAAATCAGAACCGAGGCCGTTTTGAATTGGTCAACCTGGTAGGGGCACCTTTTTCCAGAGCATTGCTGGTACAACCTCCGCTGCCGCAATGGGCGAGCAAGTACGCAGAGGTTCAGGGATGGCCAGGAGAGGATGAGTTGGCCGTGCCCTTGAAGGTGCTGAAGGACTTGGGAGTGCTTTACCAGGTCCTGTGGAAGATGGAATTGGCAAAAAGAGGTGCCTGAGGCGAGGACAGCAGGCCCAGGCACCGCACAGAACTCGATGATGGCCAAGTACGACATCAACATCGTACATGGATGTTCATAGTGCATCATAGTGTGCCATAGTGTCACGCCAAGTGTCACGCGAGGGTGTGGCGATTTTCAGTCCTTGCATTTTTCAAGCCTGTCACAGTCAGCTGGTAAGGCTGGTGGTCGAACACAAAAATGTGAGGATCCGGCAGTTCAGCAACAGCTTACATAGGACGCCGTGCAGAAAAGCAGTGCGATCAGTTCTACCAAGTTTCATTCAAGCTTACAGAAGCTTACCATTGGCGGTCTCAGCTTGATTGATATAGTGAATATAGATGAATATAGTGGATAAGCACCAATAGGACCCCGTGCCAGTTGCCAGGTCCAGGCATCTCGAAGCATTGGGCTATCCAAAGTCTTGCGTCGGCAGCTTACACAACTTCTAAGGAGGCAGCCCTTGGAACAGATTAGCTGCTATGCCATTGTGCTCTTTTGGCCTTCAAGTCTTTCAGGCGAGAGAGTTTCTGGCTGGCATGTTCTCAGGAGCTTGTTGGACCTTGAAGTGCAACGACGGACCTTTGGTGACATATATCGTGCGAAGGAGTGCCAGAGGCAGTTGCAACCACTCCCTTCCAAGTTGTGAAGATTCGAATGCAGCCAGGCCCTTAGCTTCGGTCTCGGATGGCCATGTTTTCTCAGCCCCGGCAGCGACATCATTGGTCATTGGTTCATATTGGTTCAAACATGTTCAAATATTTTGATAGTTCGCCCCGGCTGGAATAGTATGAATAATGATCACCACTGCTCCACTGCTCCACTGTTCAGATCTTTTTGACGAGTTGATACCAAGCCAGATGAGCTTCGGTGTGTCCTGCTTTGCAGTCCGGACTGTAGGAACAAGGACCTCGTGAAGCACTACGCGAATGACATAGACTGCTTGGTAAAAGCACAAAGCCCAGAGAATCAACATGTCCTCGTTCTGTCCTGCATGTTTCCACCAAACAAACGATGAAAGGGGTAGTGAGCGGAACAAAGCGCACCAAGGTTCTTTCAGAGGAGGGTGCTCTGGCGCTTTTCAACGGCTTGCAGACAACTGCCTCTTGGGCGATACAGCTAAGCTTGCCGCTATCATGTCCCTGTCAGAGATTGCCTCTCAAAGTTGCTAGCAATGTGAATGGTTAGTTGACAAGAATCAAGACATAAAAATCCAGTGCTGCCCAATGATGTGATGATGTGATACTGTAGATTGACCATAGATTGCTCGCAAAATGTCTTCAGGCGGTCAACTGCGTGACCATTTTGGCTCCATCAGAAATCTATTCATATCAATTCCCTCACCAAAATGAGTTGAGCAATAACCGAATCTTCATATCTTTGCATGCGACTCATGCGACGCACCTGGAGGTTTTCTACGTGTGTTTTGGCCTCAACTCTGGCCATTGCAGTGGCCGCTTATGCCGATGCCTGTGCCAAGGATTCCGACGATTCCGTTGGAATGGTTCAGACGGTTCAGACACGTCAGACACGTCAGACACGTCAGACACGTCTTGACAAACAGAAAGCGCGCCCAAACATCGTGATTTTCTACCATCTGTTCATCGATGAGAACAAAAACATTCCCATTGTCTCAGCGGTGGTCAAGGAGCAGTTGCAACTGATCCCTGATCCAAAGAACACAGAAATTCGGATCAATTCCATTGGTGCTGAGCCAACGATGTCAAATTTCAATTTGTCATCAGAGCTGGAAAAGCGGGCCAAAATCATAGCTCACTATCCCACAGGATGGGAAAATGTGACGCTTCATGATCTTTGGTCTTTTTGCCGCAAAAAGGGGACGGACCCGGATCAGCTCGTGGTCTATTTGCATTCCAAAGGTTCCTTTCGCGGTCTTAGCGATCCTGGGCTTTGGAAAGTGCAAAGTTTCCACCGCGGCTATGTGACCAGAGGTGCTTTGTCTCAGGAGTGCCTTCACATGCCAAAAGACTGCAACATTTGCTCCACCAGAATGACTCCATTTCCATACGCGCAAACACCTGGAAACATGTGGGCTGCACGCTGCGGCTATGTAGCCAACTTGAAGAATCCCCTAACTTTTGGAGAAGACATGATGAAAACACCAGATGATGTACCGATTGTGAGGGGGATGAGAGGCTCTGCGGCATTTTGTACGGGGAAATCCCGCTATGCTCACGAGCACTGGGTGTATTCACATCCACATGCTGCGCCCTGCGACTTAGACACCAAGCGAGCAGCTCCTATGGCGAAGCTCCTCCCTGGGAATTCAGCAGCGATTTCGAAAAGGATTTGCAAAAAGCACCTCGTTTCAACCTGCAAACATACCGTTGGAGAAGAGGATATTGCGTGGGCGTGGGAGAAGCTCTTCCAGAACGACTCCAAGCATATCATATTCTGTATGGCAAGGAACCACCAGCAGACTGGTGGGGCTGGAGCTTCTTCGGTGCAGAGCGCCCTGCACGCTGATCGAACGCAAGAACCCCTGCACGCAAATTCATCATCCATGTTCATCATGATGTCATGCATGCTGGAAGCTTTGACATACCTGAAGGAACTCCTTTGCCCTTTGGTGCCCCTTTGAAACTCTTTGAAGCTATCCAAACGTCGAAACATCACTTAGGCAGGAACCCTGTGGGAAGCACTGTGCGACCAATAACGATCGAGCAGTTCTTTTGAGAAACGGTCCAAAACACCACAGCGACCGAGGTTTTCCGCAACTCCATTTGGAATGCGGTCAGCTCCTTATGGAAGGTCTTGATTGGATGTAGCGCATGATCAGTTGATAGGTGGATGAATAAGCAGGTAGGTATGGACGTTTGTAGCTGGGAGTTGGCCATGAACCATGTGTACTGTAGCATGATTTGGTTGCATGATATAGCAGAATTTGCAGCGGCAAGGAGAGATTTGATCTCCCAGTGTCTTTTTGTGTTGGGGTGGGATTTTCGAGACATAAAGACCACTACAGTACCATGTATCGTATATGATTGTTCGATGAAAACATCATAAAACATCTACCATCAGCCTCCTTCGAGCTATTTGGTGATGCCTTGTTTGCCATTTGGGGGAAGCCCTGCCCAGCAAGACTTCCATGATGATGATACCTGGCAGACAATGGGTCCTCGTCACAGTTGATTTGGATCTATTCACGAAAGCTAGCGTCAGCTAGCTGGAGTCTTCTTGCTTTAGCAAGTATTGGGGGGGCTGCTCAAGGACATCACGTGATTTTTCACGCGAAAGGGCCCCCCCCCTCCACCACCATCACCACCATCACCACCATCATCATCATCATCATCATCATCATCATCATCGTCATCATCATCGTCGTCATCATCATCATCGTCATCATCATCGTCATCGTCCTCTCCATCGTCCTCGTCCTCGTCATCATCATCATCATCATCATCATCATCGTCATCGTCATCGTCATCGTCCTCGTCATCGTCATCGTCATCGTCATCATCATCATCGTCATCATCATCATCATCCTCGTCATCATCATCATCATCATCATCATCATCATCATCATTCATCATTCATCATTCATCATTCATCATTCATCATTCATCATCATCATCATCATCATCATCATCATCGTTATTCAATTACATTTTATCATTATTGGCAATTATTGTCATTATCACGAAAGCTAGCGTCAGCTCGCTAGAGTCTTCTTGCTTTAGCACGTATTCCGGGGCTCCCCAAGGACATCACGTGATTTTTCCCGCGAAAGGGCCCCCCCCTGCCCCCTCCCCCATATATATCATTGTTATATATCATATATCAATATATCATTGTTGCATCCTCGTTGGGACGAACAATGCCGCGACACGATGATGACAGTCCCTCCGCAACTCACCTCTTCCCTTCCTTCTTTCTCCTACCCCGCTAGCTTTCGTCATCCACCCCCGGCCTCAAGTTGCTTGTTTCGGTTTCAGGTCTATTTTGGCGCGATTTCAGCGATGTCCGACTTTCGCAAAGAATCCAGGGAAGGAGTTGTTCCAGACTCAGCCGGCTTGGGTCATTCAACCGCTTCGGTGGTCTTACAGGTGTTTCAAGACATTCACAGCGGGTGTTAAGGCAGAACAACTGCAACGTCTTGCAACTGGTTTGGGCGCAGGAATCCTTGCCACGTCGTGGTCCCAGATGATACTCTTCGCGAAATGAATACACATGAACTCTGATGTGTCATGTAAGTAGAATTGAGAGCAAAGCGAGCAGGTGTTTCAATGCTCCTTTTGATGTGGCGTGCCCATCTCAGACAATTCTCACTTTCCAAGATGAGAGGCTCTAGCTGCTACTGGCTGTAGTTGAGAGGAAAAGTCGCATTCAGCAATCCAAAAGTGGGCCAAATAGAAGGACCGACTACTCAGTTTGGTGGCTGTAGCTGGATGGAAGAGACTTTACTGCACAAGACCACTGCAAAAAACAACACCTTGTCCCTGCTCCAACGGTTGCAAGCGATGGGCAGGACCACCTTTGGCATTTTGCTTGACATTCTCCAACAGGAAGGTCGCAACGTCATTCCATCAAGGAACGATTCATGGTCAGAGTGAGATGCGTACATCTTGCTTTGTGATTAACATGTTGTTGCTGGTGAAGATTGATTCGACCACATTGACAGCATTCCGAGCCAGGTGCAAGGGCTTTGTACAAAGGTTTTACGCCCAAAGCATGGAGGATGGGAGTCGGAGGTGCTTTCTTATTGGACGTGATTGAATGTGGGCGCATCAATTGTTTTCAATGATATGCCGTCATATATATATATATAATTATATTAATATTAATATATATATATATATATTCATGTGCGTGCGTGTGATTGTGTATGTGTAATGTAATGCAACGCAATGTAATGAAATGTAAAGCAGACACACTCTTAGAAGACAGACCGAACAATGTCACTTGCACCAATCAGATGACAGTCTAAAACGACCGAAAAGGCATTGAAAATTGCGACATTCAGTGTAAGGGGTTAAATTTTGCATCAGGACGGCAACAACTTATGTAACTCATGACAAAACATCACCTTGACATTGTCCCGCTTCAGGGAATCCATGCAAATTACACAGGAAAAGAAGAGCATGGAGATTTTATGTTTTATTTTTCCAGTATTATTGAAGACGATCACAGAAGGAAAACAGACCTAAAACTAGAAGAGCTGAATCAAAAGGTGAAGACGAAACGGATTACAGCACAAGAGGCAAAACGGGAAAGGCTAGACATATTGAACATAAGCGCAGAGAAACTCAGAGTTGGCTTTGTATACCGCAAATCTAGCTTCAAAGGTACGGAAATGGATGTGACTTGTATCAAAAAGAGAATCATATCACAATCAACACCGTTCCATTGGGTATCTCTCTGACCAATGTTTATGCACCACATGCAGGGCTCACATCCCAAACCAAGACGGATTTCTATGACTCCCTAGCCCATTTAGTAAGACAACATCCACCAAATCAAATCAATTTGATATTGGGTGATTTCGACGCAAGATTAATGGAAATACTCCCTGGAGAAAGAACGATTCTTGGCCAGTTTAGTTATCGTGACCCTGAAAGCGCAATCTCGAATCGTTCGAGTGGACAACTTGAGAATCGAAAAATGTTCATTGACCTCTGCTTAGAAGAAACATTTACCGGCAAATACTTGGTTCTGCAAACCGACGGCTAGATTGGCTACATACCGTAACCCCACTGTGCCAACTTTTGATGTATCAAACATAGACACATTACGCTCAGATGGATTATATATATATTCTGATCAATGACCGATGGAAAAATGCCATGACTAATATCATAAATATACAGGATAAGTTTCTTGACTCAGACCATTCTTTGCAAATTGCTAACCTGAAAGTGAAACTGGCAAAACATCATACGTAGAACCAAAAAAGAATCACGGCCAAGGTATAGGAAACTTTCTGAGCAAGAGATAGGTCTCTATGACCAAGCAGTGTCACGAAGCACTGATTTCACACAATCACTTCAACTGGCAGCAAAGCACACTTTGACAAAAATCCCCACAACACAAAAGAAGGATTACATTTCTGCTGGCACGTGGAAAGTTATTGAAGAAAAAGAGGCGGCAATCGCGGCAGGAGACTACGCTAGAAGCCAAGTTCTATCGTCTACAATCAAAAGAATGGCAAGAAAAGACCGGAAAAACATGATTCTTGAACAGCTACAGGCGGCCGATGCGCAGGGTTATAAATGGGGCAGACGCATGGACATTTCAGAACGCACAGGAACCAATCTAACTATCACACTATTGGATTGGAAGATGGCATTTGACAAAGTTGACCAACACAAAATTACTGCAGGTATTGAGAAGCACCTGCAACAGACTCAAGCTGTTTTGGACCAAAGCGCAAGACTCCATTTCATGGCAAATTCATGCAAATTCGAGGTTTTCATTCAATCCTTCGGAGTAAGCTTTTATATGGGTTGGAAACTAGCCAACTTAACCAGTCATAACTTCATAGATTAGATGTTTTGCAGATCAAAGGATATCGGATATCGGAGAATTCTACATATCCCACCCACAAGTGTTGACAGAACAATGACCAATGCATTGGTAAGAGAATTTATCAAAAGTCATTATGGTGCAACAGTTATAAAATTCTCAAAACTATGGTTGAAAAGAAAAATTCAGCTCTTAGGACACATCATTCGAGCAGGCCCACAAGATCCCATGCGTCAGGTCCTTTTTCTACCTAATTCACTCATACCTAGAACTGAACATGCAAGACGAGTAGGCAAACCCAGAGCTCACTGGCTAATCGAAACCTATGCAGATGCTTATAGAGAAAGTGGTCACGTAGATCAGTTTGACATCAACAACATTCTTCAAAGGAATTCAGTAAAGGAATTGGCCAGCAAAGACTCAACATTTTTTCCTGACACTCCACCGCACACCTCTTCACCGAAAGTTTCATCACCGAAAGCTTCGTCATCGAAAGCATATTCCCGGCCCGGCCTCAGAAATAATAGATGTCTACACCCCTTTTGCTTTTTTTTGCTTCTGTTCCTCCCCCCTTGTTTGATAATTTGATTTTCCCTCCTATTCCGTGATTCAGACAAAAAATCATGGTGCTGCAAGGTTCACAAGTTCAGTTTATTCTGCGAAGCAGATAGCTAAGATTCTGCATTCAGCTGCAGCTGCGGCTTGTGCGATGCAAAAAAAAATGTGGTGTAGCGTCGTGTAGTGTAATGTAACTGTGTGCAACGGTATGTAGCGGTATGTAATGGTATGTGATGGTATTTGATGGTATGATATGTATGTAATGTATGTAATGTATGTAATGTATGTATGTAATGTATGTAAGTTGAAAATACTCGCATGGTACAGTGTATATTTCTCATGTGAGCTTTCCTCTAGCACCCTTGATGTCATTTGCAATTGTAGACTTGTATCAGTTACTTGTCTTCCGGCAATAGGCTTAACTAGTTCAGAAGAACATGAGTTCAAACTCGCATAGTTTGTAGCCTTGCTGAACTTTGCTGAACATGCTGTTTGGCTCAAGAAAACACTCGGACAAAAAGGTTTCATTGCGTGTTCGCTTCCAACTGCATTGCTTTGTTGCCTTGATTCTGCATTGTGTTTGCATCCAACTGCACTTGCATTTGTCCATTTGTGATTTCAACTTGCATTGAACGCGCCTGTCGCGATATATCTTATTTATACTGGATTCAGGAATCAGGTGCGTTTCTCTGACCTTATCTGGTTATCAGCCGCACTCGGCTCTATCTTCACTATCACTATTGGGTTGTGAGACTGAACTTTCGAAACAATTTGGTTGCAGAGTAGATCAAGCATTTTCACTGCATTACACCATCTTGATCATTGATCGCGCTTGGCGCGTAATGTCGGAACAGCCTCCAAAACGTGAGCGTGGAAGACGTGGTGGAGATCCTTTTCGCAGATCGCAGGTTGCTCGAAAAGCTGCTGGCTTGGTAAGCCACTTAGACTACTTCGACCCGGAGCAATACGAAATAGACAGGGAGGGTCAACGTAGGCGCGAAGAGCGCTCGAGGTCGGCTGCAGAAGCTGGCGCGGTAGCCAAGGAGGTTTCAGCTGCTGCTGTGCCTGTGCCTGTGCCGCCACCGCCGGCAAGGACAGTGCATCACACAGAATCGGTCAGATCCTTGTCATCTCGACGTGTGATTACATCGAGCTCTTCTGTATCGGTGCCGGCACGACCCATCGCTCCTCCACCTACGCCCACTGGGGGTGCCAGTGGTGAGTGGCAATTGTCGTGGGTGTGGGTGGAACACACCGAGGCGGGTTCAAGGGCCCCTGAGACACCGCCGAAGGCGGCACCGCCTGCAAAGAGGCGATCTAGGTCTCCTTTGCCGCGGAGGTCCAAACCGTTTTCAGCTGCTGCTTCAAAGGTGCCTGCTCCTACAGTTGCTCCAGTGGAGGCAGAGCCCAAGGTGCCGAAGAAGCCGAGATCTCCGAAGCAGAGAAAGGCTGAAACAAGGAAGGTGGCCTCGAGACCATCTTCCGTTGACACGGCAAAGCCATCGTCTTCGACAAAGCTTGTTGGGTCTGCACCATCTACAGCGTCCTCATCTGCTCCTTCATCCTGTGCTACCACAACACCAGCTGCGCCAGAGCGCACTGTGAAGATCACTCCTGTTCGCAAGGCCAAGGAGCTTGCAAAAGGGGCCGAGTCGGAGGTTGCAAAGCCCAAGTCTCTCCAGGAGAGGACTGTTCAGTTGAAGCCAGCCAAGGCTGCTGCAAAGTCCTCGGAGGTTGTTGCGGACATTGCACCATCTTCCACGGCGTCAGGGGCAAGATCTACTGAGAGACCTTTGATTGGATTGGACTGGCATAAGACTTTGAGCCACGAGCGTGAAACTGACGGTGGTGCTCTGGAGGGTTTTGTTCCGGCATCCAGCATTGCGATCCTCAGGGACTTGTTGAACAAAGGCTGGGATCTTTGCGTGGTGTCATTCAGCAGTGCATTGGCCACGCAAAACACCACGTTGACAGCAGCTCGAGCTTTGGAGCAAAGATTGCAACGTCCGTTCAAGGACATCTGCATTGTGCCTCGCAAGCGCACCTCAGATTGGACAAAGGGACCCAGTGTGACTGGGCATACCCAGTCAAAGGCTGAACTGGTCAAGGAGCTTGGCATTGCCATTTTTGTGGACGATCAGCGTGCCCTCTGCAACGACATCCTTCAGTTGCAAGTCAATCGTGCACGTGGGTCCAAGGTGGTTGCCATCACAACTGACAGCAGATCGCCAAGTGATAGCCTTCGGCCTTTGGAGCGGTTGATCCGAAGAACTGACATTGATTCGGTGCCATTGCCGTCCTATTTGAAGTCATTGGCGTGAGTTGGCACTCCTGGTAAACTTTGATTCCCTGTGAGAAGTGTCAGGATTGATTTTTGTTTGTCAGTGTTTGGCAGCAGCCCTTCAAGTGTTTTCGTTGCCCTTTGCAGATCGCGCTTGCGCGGTAGTCGTTGGTATATCTTTGTCTGAACGCGCGTTGCGCGGAATTTCTCGTCATCTTGATCGCTCGCGCTTGCGCGATTAAATTCATTTTTAATTTGTTTGGGTGTTCGCGCAATTGCGCGGTAGTTTCCCCTGTATCTTTGGCTGCATGAAAAGGGAGGTGCCTGCGACGCCATTCAGAGTTGTCGGTCCAGGGATTGAGTATTCCACATCTTCAGAGTCACCAGAGATGCAGTCGGGTCCAGCAACGATAGCAGACTCCAGCCCGCCTCAGGAAGTGCAAGTGTCTTCAGCTGCGCACACGAGGACTGGTGGGCGGTCATCTGCGCATACTGCTACTGGGAGAGATGGTCAAACGTTGAACCAATACAACACCCAAAATTTTCAACAAAATACATTGCACCATCACCAACAACAAAATGTACATCATTCCCAATCCGTTCACAACATGATTGACCCTCAGCAGCTGGAGCATTTAGTTGAATCCACGGTTCAGTATCGGGTAGAAGCTACTGTTTCACAGATGAGGGAGAAAATGAACGCGCATTTGGCGCGTATAGAGTTGGAACACCAGGCTAGGTTGAATCAAGCTGAGCAAGCGAGCCGGTTGGCGATGCAGCGTATACATGCAGAAGGGTCTCAGCAGATTTCACAGGTTCAGCATGAAAGAGACCTAGCTGTTCAGCAATTAAGTAAGGATGCTCATCAGTTGCAACAGGTCCAACAGGAAAAGGCCATTCTGGCCAGACAAGCTGAAGGTGAGATCATGACCGCCACCCAGCGTGCTGAGGCGCAGATCTCAATTCTTGCAGCGGACAACCAGAAGCTGGTGGGAGATCGACAGCAACTGCATGACCAGATGCAGATGCTGAGACAGGAGCTGGCGGCCGCAAAGCAGCAGTTGATGAACAAGGATCTTCTCTCGTCTGCATCATCTGTTGTGGGTTCTCCACCAATGATGAACCCTTTTGATATTCCAGCAGTTCAGGGATCTCCGGCTTCGGAACATTTATCTGTCAGGGCCTGTAGTGTAGCTAGCATGAGTCCTATGGAAGTGATGTTTTGTTCATGTTGTGGCTCGCAAAATGTGATTGGAAGACCATCATGTTGGAGGTGTGCTACAATGTTTAGTTTGGCAACAGCCAACAATGGCACGGATCGTTTTCAGGGTCCAGGGTTGCCGTCACCATCAATGCCTCCACCGAGCGGTGCTCCATCGATGAGATCACAGATTTTTCAGGATCCACTTGGCGCGTGTAACGCTGCCGATTCAACGGTCAGTGCATGTGCTGGGATTCCACCGATTCCATTGGTTGGATGCACGGGTGCTTTGGGGAATGTTCCTGTTGGAGGTAGATGTGATGTTGGATTTCAGAAGCATCAAATCCAGTATGACCCGAATGGCCCAAGAATTCAAGCGGGACATATTGTTCCGCAACAACCTTTTCGAGATGATCAGAGGGGTATTAGTCTCTTTGGGTAACTTGGGGGTCTGCTTGAGTAGAGGGTTGCTTCAACTCAACTTGGCACCCAAGTAAAACCCAACTTTTCCACAACTGAGCCATCCCATGGAAAAGTAACTATTAAGTAGCATTTTACTTGGGAATGAATGTGATGGCAAGACTTCCATGCCATGGAACCTTGCATGGCACTGCTGCTTTAGGCTCACACATGGGACCTCAATGATCAAGCAGGTTGATTTGATGAATATAATTCTTATAATCAATCAAACCATTTTGGGCCACCTTCGACCATCACATGGCCAAGAACATCATCAGCCACTGAATCACTGATTGCTGCTCACCTGCCTGTGCCATGCCCTCTAGAAAGAGAACAGGGCCAGGAAAACGAGGAGTGCCACATGACTATATGCCATATCCACCTTGGGTGAAGCCTATGTTCAGACATTCTGTTGGTGATGAAGAAGATGACTCAGAGTATTCACCATCAGAATCTGGCAGCTCTGAGCAACTTGGCTGTGAGGGTGGCTGAGTGTGTCAACTGATGACTTAGGGGGAGGTGAGGACATGACTTGGCCACATGTAATGTACTTAATGTTGGCACCCAAGAAATTATGAAAACCAGGCAGGCACAATCATTTTTGCACATGCCAGTAAAAGCATCATGACTGGTTCATATGCCAGTGGGGAAGGGTGTTGAAGTGCCAGCCCAAAACTTTGGCCCAGGACAAAGGAGAAGAAGCACAGCAAGAGCTCCAAGATGAAGAAGGACAACAAAAGTGAGAAAAGGAAGGGAAAACATAAGGATAGAAAGGATAAGAAGAAGAAGAAGAAGAAGAGAGATGATGATGAGAACTCATCAGATTCTGAAGTGTCCACCATCCCAAAGTAGCTTGGTTGAGAGGTTTTGTGAAGAGAGAACTTTCACACATTTCAATTTGTTGGCAGGGTATTGGTTGGATTAAACTTAGGCAGGGGTGATTTATTATGAGTCAGCCTGGGGTGAATTTGATTCCACTATGGCCACACAAACACAAGCCCAGGCATTGGGTGCATCTTGGGCCTGGCTTTAGCTCCCAAGGGGGGGTTTGTCAGACTAGAGCCTTTGCCAAGAATTAGTCCTGTCCACCTACTTTACCACCAGCAAGGTTGCATTGTGCCATGGTAAGTCAGTTTTGAGGATTGCAAGTGGCCATGATATGTCTCATGATGAGGGCTGTGCCAGAATCTCATCTCATCATGGAGTTGGGAGCCCCACCTTGGGCCATCTAAGGAAAGAATTGCTTGAGTCGCAAAGCCAAAGTCAAGCACCTGATGGAGCTGTCTGACAGGTTCTGTCCCAGTAACTGGCCAATCTTGGGCTGAAGGTGTTGGGCTAGGTAGCTTAGCAAGTGAGTGGTGGCAATGCCAGTCATTCAATTGTAATTATAGTAGTGTTGCCATACCAGAAAATACTTTTACTCACTGATGGCATTCAATGATGATGAGGGCTGAATCACTACTGCAATTTATTATCAGTGGCTAGTGTCTGGGCTTGCCATTTCCAGTCAATTCACTTGGTTTAATCCCTGCATGTCCTTTCCTCTTTTGTGGCCACATTTCAGGTGCCCTTTCCAACATGGGAGAGAAGGAGGTGGAGCAGGTTTACTTCATTGCTACTGGACTTTCACCACTACTTCATGTGAAGGACTTGATAGTGAACAAGAAGAAGGATTTGTACCTTGACAGCACCACCATAGTCACAGGTCAGAATTTTTGTGGCCCCAACTCATGAAAGGGTATTATTCATAAGTGGTTGCAGCTGTTGGGGCATGTATGTGCATGAGCATTGGCCCAGAAAATATTTCATGTCTTGATTGTAAGCCTTCAAGTAAGGCTGGACAGGGTGAAGCAATGCCATGAGAAGCTGCAGGGCAAGTCAGGTGGCAAGAGGCTAGAGCAGCTGGCAGAGCCTTGGTTTTGGCAAATTAAATGTGGCAGCAGGGGTGGGGTGGTAACATGCACCCTTGGCAGACTGGCATATCATTGTTCAATTGTTTATGAAGATTTGTTTGGTCCCTTAACACCCCAATGCTTCAATCAAGCCAGTATCCAAACCCATGTCATGTGGCAGTTCAATTCTTGGGGTGTGGCACCATCCCCACAGACAGCCAAGGATGACTTCAGCAATGTTGATGCCTATGCAGCCCAGCTAGGGTGGTACCAACTCTTCACCAAGAAGAAGGGTGTAGACAAGCAGCATCTTGGGTTCAATATGCCAGTGGGAACTAACTACTAGTTAGTGACTAGGTGAAGTGCACCAGAACCTTTGGTGATGAGGCTATATGTATTAGCTGGAGTTTGGTACTTACTTACCTACTTCTTATTTATTTTCAAAATATGCATTCAATTTACAATGAATGCACAGCCATGGCAATGCTGCCCCATTTGAAGCACCACCCTTGTCTTTGATTGGGTGTGGGCAGCTGGGGTGCTAGTACAAAATGTTACCATTGACTAAGGCCTGATGAGGAAGAACAGCCTGAACTTGCCAAGCTCAAGTACACCTATGAGAGGGGGCCCCTTGGCTGGAATTGCAGGCACCATGTGGCTGGGGTTATTTTGAACTATATAGTGGATAGATAGCTAAATCAACACAACTATATCTATCTCTACATAATAATAATAAACACACACATATATATATATATTATATTGCTGGGTTCTCCCATAGTATGCAAATGCAAAGTGAATTTAAGAGCAGCTGGGGGGGAGCTTCAGGTCAAGAAGTTCAATGAGTTGAGGGTTGAATGGTGTTCTAGTGACTGCTGACCATTCATGAAAATTATGCCCTGGCTGCACCACTTGGTGAGGCCACAGGGAGAATTGGCAGTGACACACAGAGCAAGGGGTGTGAAGATGGTGCTTGGGCCTGCAAGCTCACCCATCACTTTCATCTACAGAAATGGATGCAACATGGTGAAGATTGCTGAAACCAGCAAGGCCTCTGAGCATCCTGGCTTCTTTGCTCAGTGGTTACCTGGGTGGGGGTAGAGTCATTGGTGAATTAGTAACTAGGCATTTGGCACTCTTAGGGTAGCATTCAGCATACTGAGTTTGTGTGTGTGTGTGCTGGCAAGGTATGTTTGCAGCTTGGATGAGATCTTTGACAACTGCAATGGCTTGGAAAGCTGGTGGGGCCATGTGGCAACCTGGCAACTTATTAGTGTTGAAATTGAGCATGCACCTCTGAGTTCTGAAGCATTGAGTGTAAGTAGGCCCTTAAACTATTAAATCATTAGTGCACCCTGGGGCATCATGATGAACCACCCTTTTCTTATTATAAGTTGGATATGGTGAGGATGGTGAAATAGTAGCCAATATACCATTTAGACATCTAAATTAATCTCTCTTAGCAAACCATGAAGAGCAGTGTGCTGTTCTTCATGGCCCAAGGGTTGTCAAAGCAAGGTAATATTGGTGGCAATTTGCAATTCCAACCCAGCTGTCACACAGACATGTTGTGGCCTCTGAGGCTGAAGTGGCTGTGGAGCTGATGGGCCAAGCTTTCTGGGCCAAGAATTATGTGGACAAGACCCTTGGCCACTTGGCCATTTGCTGGAGGGGGGGCATGCCCAATTGATACCCACCATGCATTTATTTACAAGGGTCACACAGCCCCATTAAACAGGTGACAGGCATATATATATAATATTAATAATAATAGTAGTAAAAATATTAAGTATTATTATTATTAGTAGTACTATTCTTTTTTGGTGCAAGTCACCCACCACTGAGTGAATGCTTCATTTTGCACAAGTTCAATTAGTGGGTATCTGAAACATCTATTTGGGTGGCATTGGCATTTCCCCATCCCATTTGCATGACAAGCTGAGGACTACATGCAGACCACTGGCAAGCCAAACAATTCCAGAACTTGCTGAAGCAAAGGCCATTGCCACTGAAGGAAGGCTAGGTTGGGATGTGCTTCACTTGTGTGCCACTAGTTGCAAGCCATCACAACACCATTCATTCATTCCAACATTTGTGTTCCACAAGGGTGCTGTTGAACTCCAAAGCAATGGTGCCCCATTGAACACTACCTTTCAATTGCTGAATGTGAATTTAGCCATAAGTGATTAGCAAGCTGATCCTGCAGGTGCCATGGCCAGCACAGCAACTCCTGGATCTGTGAGAGCCCCATCTTTAACTTCTGCTTCTCAGGCAGGCTGGAAGGATGTGTGGGTTGCTGAAAGGTATGCTGAAAGGTAATGGTGGGTAATGCTCTGTGATGCCAGATTGGGAGAAGACTGCTTCAACAGTGTAGAATGACTGGGTGGTTTGGTCAAAATGATGCTCAAGTACCATATAATGAATGATTGGTGACAGTGGCAATGGTGGCCTTGACAGGATTGCATAGTTGCTTAATTTTAGTTGATAAGTGTTGGTGCATATAATTATCAGTTGGCTCCAGGTAGCCCAGCTGGTCATTAACCCAAGGCCTGTGACAGCCAGTGGCAACAATGACTACAATGAACTGAGGTTTGTTTGTTTGCTTTGCATCATCATTGAAGTTTATGTGTACTTATTTTTGTTTGCAGTGCTGTGTGGTAGCATGCTGCTCCTTCACTGGCCCCTAGGTCCCCAAATGTTCTACACCACAACCCAGCCATCCATTGGCATTCCAAGGCATCCAGCATCTATGACAGCACTGTGGATGCTACAACCCTGGTCTTGGGCGCATCCCCTGGCCAAGTGCCTTGTTTGCAAAGCTGGTCATGTCTGGTTTGGGTGCAGTCTGGGTGGATGATTGTGATGGCAGGGTACCATGTGATTTAAAATGGTATGCTGGCAGTTGGCACACTCAAAACTAATAGGGGCTGGTGGAAATCTGAGAGTTGTAGTGGTGAATATTTTAACTTGTTTGTTTTCTTGCCCAGCTGACTTCACATAGGCACCCCTGGGTGGCTGAGTGGCATTTATCATTTGTAGAATATTTTGGCTATATTATTATGATCTGACTTTAAAAATGGGTCCTCAACAAACAACCCATCTGCCACATCATCATGGGAGAGGCTGGATTTAAGAGATGACCCATTCCTTTTCTGTCTTTATGCTGTTTTGGCTGGTAACCAGTGAATGCTGCTAGGCTTCATCCATGCCTGACACCATCTACTCTGGAGCCACTTGGGGTAGAGAGAAGCAGCTTGGGATCAAGGATGTGATGCAGGTCCAGGGGCAGCCAGGTGCAAACAAGCTAGGTGAATTGAAGCAACACAATGCACACTTGGAACAGCAGTTGAAGCAGAAGCTAGCTACCACACAACCACAACCAGAAATGCAAATGAAAGAGCTGGATGCCCAGAAAGCAAAGGTAGCACAGCTGCAAAAGCAATTGGAAGCACAGAAAGCACAGGAAGAAGCAAAGGCTCAACAGGCTGCACTAGAAGCAGAGAGGGCAAGAACAGCAGAATTGCAACAGCAACTAGAGGCCTACCAGAAGCACCAGCAAGGAGTGGCATTGCAGCAGAAGCTGGAAGAAGATGCCAGAGCAAAGCAACTACATCAGGACCAGCAGGCAGCACTGGAGGCAGAGCAAGCAAAAGCAGCAGAGTTGCAACAGCAGTTGGATGCACAGAAGCAGAAGCAACAAGAAGAAGAAGCAAAGGCAGCACTGGAAGCAGAACAGGCAAAAGCAGCAGAGTTGCAAAAGCAATTGGATGCACAGAAACAGAAGCAGCAAGAAGAAGAAGCAAAGGCAGCACTGGAGGCAGAGCAGGCAAAAGCAGCAGAGTTGCAACAGCAGTTGGATGCACAGAAGCAGAAGCAACAACAAGAAGAAGCAGCAAAGCAGGCAGAAGCAGCAGAGAAGCAAAAGCACCTGGATGCCAATAAAGATGCAGAAGCAGAAGCAGCAAAGGCAGCACTAGTGGCAGAGCAGGCAAAAGCAGAAGAGTTGCAAAAGCAGCTGGATGCACAGAAACAGAAGCAACAAGAAGAAGCAAAGGCAGCACTGGAGGCAGAGCAGGCAAAAGCAGCAGAGTTGCAAAAGCAGTTGGATGCACAGAAGCAGAAGCAACAAGAAGAAGAAGCAAAGGCAGCACTGGAGGCAGAGCAGGCAAAAGCAGCAGAGTTGCAAAAGCAGTTGGATGCACAGAAACAGAAGCAACAAGAAGAAGAAGCAAAGGCAGCACTGGAGGCAGAGCAGGCAAAAGCAGCAGAGTTGCAACAGCAGTTGGATGCACAGAAGCAGAAGCAACAAGAAGAAGAAGCAAAGGCAACACAAGAGGCAAAGAAGAGCAAAGCAGCAGAGGCACAACTGAAGCAACAAAACAAACCATCTGAGGCAGCAAAGGTACAGGTGGACAATGGCCTGAAAAATAATGAAGTGCAAGACTTGACACAACACATAGAAGAGCCAGCTGCTGCCAAACCAGCAGTGCCAGTGGTGGAGGTTGAAGATACAGAAACAGCTGAGGAAGTGAGAGCTTTGGCTTGGGATGTGTGGGTGGGTGACTTCTGGATTAGTTATTAGTGCATGTCATGCCATGCCATAGTTGTGAATGGTGATGCTTTCCCTTTATTTATTTCCCTGTCACTTTTTGCAAATAAGTAAAGAGGTAGCCATGCTGTTGGGCCCCTAAGGAGCCCAGTTTGGAGAAGCTGCACTCCAGGCTGCAAAGAGCAGGAGGAATGAATGCAAAGCTTCTGGGGTTCTGAAGGTGTGTTTGTTCACCTTGCCATTTTAATCAATCATTGGGAGGGACCTGGTTAGCAGGCAGAGTGTCATAATATATTTGTGCAAGCTGGTGTATCTAAATTACCTACCTATTGAATAGTTATTGCACTGTCTCATCATTGGGAATTGGTTGGGAAGAAAGTAGTTAGCTTGGTTTGGGCACTAAGAGGGCTGAGCTGGAAACCCATTGAACCATTGCTTCCTGCACATGGGCAACCCCATATGCCCTAGTCTTAGTACCATAGTACAATCTAAGTGTGACATTTGGAGTGGATGGTGGCCAATTTGTTCCCCATATGCCCTAGTCTTAGTACCATAGTACAATCTAAGTGTGACATTTGGAGTGGATGGTGGCCAATTTGTTCCCCATATGCCCTAGTCTTAGTGACCATAGTACAATCTAAGTGTGACATTTGGAGTGGATGGTGGCCAATTTGTTCCCCATATGCCCTAGTCTTAGTGACCATAGTATAATATAAGTGTTACATTTGGAGTGAATGGTGGCCAATTTGTGCTTATAGTCCCAAAAAATGGCTATTGGTGATCCATACTTACCCTGTGATGAGATCCCATGACATGGTCATAGAATCCCACCATTTTGACAAGTATAATGTTTCAAGCTGTCCTTAAAACTTGGTAATTTCTTTTTTTACCCACTGGTTGCCAAGGAGGTGGCTCAGGGCAAGGATGTGGCCCAGAAGCAGGATGTGGCCAAGGGCAAGGCAACTTCCTGATTCTGATGGCTTATGACTGTGGCTATGAACTGGCTTGGGAAGCCAGGGTGGGTGATGATTTAAGGATGGTGAGGCATGGCATGGTGTGAGCTTGGACAGACCCGATGTGACCTGAATTCTTGTTGCCAGTACAGCTTGGGCCCAAACTGCCAGACTTACTGAGCCCCCTGGTCCATGGAATGTATGACCACTTCAAACACAACAACTGCATATCAATTTAGTAAAAGTTCATTTCCAGACTTAGCACCTGTTAACTTGGCCTTTTATTCAGTATCCAAACTAGGTCTGGGGACTGAAGTCTATTTAGGGTGGGCACTAAAGCTTTTGAAGTTTGTTCAGTCCTGGCTTAAGGGGCAGGTGGCCCAGGTGAGCAGAGCCATCAGCAGCAAAGTTACTCAATTTATGTGGCTTGGTTTGATATGTCATGATGTCATGTATTTATTGTTGACATCTGTGCTATCAAGAAAGTAAACCAAAATATAGTTGTATCAATGACTGTTTTTGCCCTCATGATTATGGGGTGCACCTGCTCCTTCAATCCCACTTTTGGTTGACCTGCACCTGGTCATCTTGTGACAATTTGGTGCTCTACTTCAACCCTGGCACCTTGTGGTGGCTGGGAAAGTGCTGCTGGCTGGGCTGGCCAAGGGCTGGTGTGGTTTCTTAGGCTAAGTGTGGGGTAATGTTGATGTAATAGATGGTAAGTCAAGTAGCAGGGTATGCAAAAGAAAATAGTCAGGGCACCAATGTAAGTCCATGACACATCATGGGGGCCATACCCAATTTAATACAATGACCCCAAAGTGGAATCAATCAAAACCTAAGGGCCCATTCACCCTGACAATTCATGGTGTGGTTCAAGGGGCTTAAGATGGCACCAGTCAATGTAATGTGGTGTAGTTGATTCAAGGGGTGTGTGTTTTGCAGTGGCCCCAAAATGGCATCAATACTAACAAGTAAAACCATATCATAAGGTCCCATTATCATAAGGTCCCATCAGACCCCAAAGTTGGCATGACATGCCATGATGAAATGAGTTTTGATAAACATGGCATGATGGGCCAAGCTTGTGGCAACAAAAGTATCAATTTTTACAGCATGATGTGTTTCAGCACCACACACAGGTAAATAAAGAAGTGCACAGCTCATGCCATGTGATGGTTTTATGCTGGGGGTGGCAGTGGTGTGTGCAGCTCAAGTGTGAAGTTTGGTTGGCTGCAGCACCAGTGCCTTCTGTTGTGCATCTTGGTGGCAGCCACACCAGTGAGTGGGGGAGGGCTCTCAATAATTGAACCAACATATATAATTCAAATAGTAATTCAAAAATGAATTGAATGCACTGGTTCCACATTCTTATTATTATGGTTATCATCATCATTATCATTTTCCTCATAAGTATTTATAAGGCAAAGGGCTATACACCCTGAACACTCCAACAAAGTTGTGGCATCCAAATGGCTGGTAAGAAAGTAAATAAACAAGCAACACCAGTACTAGATTTGGGTGATCAAATGGTATGTAGTGATGCTATATCTTGTTTTGTAGCTATTTAGCAATGGGCCATGATTGATGACATCCAGCAAATTATGGTTGAATAATGCAGTGGGGTAGCAGAGTGGCTGACTTTTAGTAGCCAAAACCTAGTGAGGTAGCAACTTAGTATAACAGAAATACCTGACCTATGCAAACAAACAACATAATTAGTTTAGGTTTGTAGGCAACTCTAAGATACTATTCATATTTGATGCCAATAGCAATACCAGGAGGAAGGGGAACAAATGCAAATATGTCAGTATTGTGTACAAAATACCCTAGTTGAAAGTGTGACTGTTGTTAGGTAATCTGGCAATAAAATGAAAAACATACATTAAAGATGGGGAACAGTGAGCAAAACAAAAAAAAGGGCAGCATTCTGTTTAAGTAGACTTAACATCCAAAAGTTCAACTTCAGCCACCCAGGGGCAATCCCAGAATCTGGGAGTGACCTGGGTTTTTGTTGGGAGTGACCTGGGTTTTGGTTGGGGGTGACTTGGGTTTTTGTTGGGGGTGACCTGGGAATGACCTGGGGGCTGACCAGAATCTGGGAGTGACCTGGGTTTTTGTTGGGAGTGACCTGGGTTTTGGTTGGGAGTGGCCTAGGTTTTTGTTGGGAGGGATATGCGAATGGCCTGGGAGGGCTGACCAGAATCTGGGAGTAACCAAAGTTTTTGATGGGATTGGCATGGGAACCCAATTGTTTTGAAAACATAATGCCACAGTAACAAAAAAGCTGGGTGCAAAATGGGGAACCACTTGTCACTGAGGCAGAGTGATGGCTGGATGGGATGATGGCCATTGGCAGGGTGGCAAAGGAAACTGGATGCTCAGCTGGAAAGTGCAAGGACATGACATATATGAATGGGGCAGGGGTAAAAAGATATTGGTACCACTTGGGTCCCATTATTGAAAACACCTGCACACAACCTTGCCATGTGACAGCCTGGCCAAGGAACCAGTGGCATGGCTACCAGGGTGGCAGTGGTTGGTGGCTTGGCTGGCAAAGCCATCAGATGTGTGATGGTGGCATGGGTAGTTCAATGATCAATGGGCATGGCAACCATCAAGTATTACAAAGGCTCTTATTCTTGAAATCTGTGATGCTACATGCCCCATCAGTTCAGCCATGATCTCTATTTCTTTCAGCATCTTTTATTTTATGTTGCTGCACCTTCCTATTATTGAATCTATGCTATTAAAGCCCTTCAATAAGATGTTAAATTTGTTTGCCTTGCCCTAATTCATCCACTTGACTTACACCACCTTGCTGGGGCATACAATGATGTGTGGCTTGCCACACCAAGGTCATCTGGATATAATGATGGCCATGACAGGTCATATGCTGCTTGGTCACTTGCCCTGACCTGATGGTTATTGATATTCTGGTGGCTATCCAGGTTATACAATAAAAGCTGTGGAATACTACTGGGCCATACTATATATGGTATTTAAAATGATTTTGATATAATATGGTCACTGCTGATGGGTTTGCATGGGTGTTGCCCTTTGTCCTTAATTCACATTCCTCAGCCACCTAGCCCAGGAGCAACTCAGCTGGCTCTGCAGACCCACATGGCAGCAAAGGCAGTTGGAGACAGCTTGGGTGGCAGGAGTGGCAGGACCAGGATGGCAGGGGTGGTGCAGCAGGTGATGAACCCATGGGAGAGCCCACCAATGAGAATGACAACTGCCCACCCTGGTTGAGAACCATGGGGTTTACAATCCTTGAGGCTGACAACCAAGCTGACATATTCCTGAAGATTGAGGTGAGCTATGTCAAAATGTGGGTAGCACATGGTGACAGATTCTTTGGTTATGAGTAACTATATGGTTTAAATATAAATGATAATGGTTCTATTGTACAAGTGTTGGACTTTTAAAATTTAGCTTACCCTCTGCCAACCAATCAGGGATACATTTGACACTGCTCAGGTGGCCAGCAGGATGAGGAACAGTGATGCCACCCCTCATGAGAGAACCAAGATCCAGAATTTCATCTACTCCAGTGTGAAGATGAAGGAGGACAGTGCCAAAGTGTTGCAATTCTTTGGCCAGGCAAGGGGGGCTGGAAGATCCTGCAAGGCCATCATCCAGGACCTTTGCAAGGTGATGGCAGTGGGGGAGGGGCATGTCATTTCCCCTGACAATGTGCGCTGGTCCTTTTGCAAACACCTTTGGGTCAGTCAGCTCAAAGCACTCCCAGCCCCCCCAGTCTATATGAAGAATGGCCCTTCAATTGAGTGCTTCTGTTTGCCAAAGACAGCATTTATGCCACTGGGGTGCTGTGATGTTGATGACCATACCAGAGCCCCTCTTTGGAAACTGGAGCACCCATTCCACCACCTGAAGATCCCATGCAGTACATGTTTGAGATGTGACAGGTAGCTTGTCCACATATTTTTTAAATGTAGTATGAATGGGGGGGTGGTTTCCAATGTGGTACTTTCCAAGTTGCCAAGGGTTCCTGCATGGTGCAGCCTGTTGCCTTGATGATATGTGGGGCTGAGGTACTGCAAAGTCGCCATGTTCAAACATCTTGGAAGATCAGGTGGGCATCTCCTCCAAGCTCTTGAAGCAGGTGGTGCTTTGGACAGTAAGGTTTGCATTTGCACCAGGGATGGCATCCATGGTGATTTCCTTCATCATACCAGGTGAGGGCAGTTCCTTGGCAAAAATCATGCCCATAGCATTGCATCAGCACCAGAGACAGAGAGGCAGCCATTCAGGTGGCAGTTGAAGTAGGTTTGAACTGTGGTCAGGCTGTGTGCACTTTGGCATGTGTACCATGCTTTCTTTGTAGGATGGCAATGCATGAGACCTCAGTGTGACCAACAGCAATGGCAATTTTGCATCTTGGCTTGGCAGGGCTCCAAGAACCTTGACCAGCAAACCAGGACCAGGAACACCCTCCCAGCAACAGCAACCAGACAGCTAAACCTAAGAAGTTTTTGACCCCATAAGGTAGGTTATGAGCCAAGCAATGCCTATCTGATAGGCACTCACTTTTGGTAGTTGGAGCCTTGGTAGCTTGAGCCATGGCAAATGAGGAGCACCCTATGCAGTTGGTGCCAGGAGAGGATGATCAGGTGCCTGACACCCTCACCAAAGCCCTGAGACTTTGCAGCTGCCATTCCCAGTTGCCACCCTCACAGACTTGGAGCAAAGGGCCTACATGACTGCTGATGGAGCTGCAGAATGGCTCTTCAGCAGGGCCCATGCCTTTTGCCAAATTGGGACTGGTCCAGGAAGGTACTTGAGAAACAACAGGGGCACCATTGAAGGGGAGATGCTCAAATTTCAAGTGCCCCAAGGTCAGTTCCACTACAGGGGCATAGAGAGTGGTGGCAATGGCATTGAAGAGGAAGGTGGCAGCCAGTGGAAGGACCACACTTTTGAAAGCAGTGCTTTTTTTGTTGTGCTGCTTACTCTGCTGAGGAGCAGGGCTTTGAAGGCACACAGCAAGGTGAAAGCCTTGAAGTTGGTCCTGGGGTTGGCTGAAAAAGCTTTCCAATTGATGGATGTGTCAGCCCCTTTCATGGCTTTGGTCACCCAGAAGAGTGGTACAATGGTGGCCAGAGAATTGTACTTCTCAGCACAAGGTTTGTGCCACACATTTGGTGAGTTCATCAGGCTGTGCCCTGGAGCTGCAGCCTTATGGACAAAGCTCACCTCCAGATGTTGGCTCAACAGATGCATAGCTTCCTCATCTGAATCACCTTCTTTCCTGGACCTCTGGTTCTTCTTGGTGTACCTCTACTGCCATCCCAAGTTGAAATCCCTTGGGCAAAACATATGGCTGTGCTTGGGCATCCACTTGCTCATGGAACTTGTGCAGAGGACAGGTGATGCCCTGACACAAGCAGCCCATGAAGCCAGCAGGGAAGCTTTGAAAATGCTTCCAACATTGAAAACCAAAGCTGGCTTTATCAGGAAAATTGCAGATCCTGTCAACAGGGTGCTTCTCCTGCTGAAATTGAAAAAAGAGAAGCAACACAGAAGGAGGATTGCTTCCACCCATGAAGAGCTTGGTGGGGCAAGCAACAGGATGATAGTCTTTGAGAACTACATGGATTGCTTGCTTCATTTGAAAGCCTTGCAGAATGGCTGCTCAGGGTGTAAGCAGTTGTCCTGTTCATGGGATCCATCATCTTATGGAGGAAAGGACATCATGATGGCCATCATGTATGATCCTTTCTTGGATAAAGCAGCATACCTCATGTGTCAGCACATGACACAAACAATGCTGTCAGAACTCCATCCCTCCCTGCTACCAGCTGCCAAGGGCAGGAGGTTGCTGAGATTGGAAGGGTTCAAGGAGATCAAGGGCCTGAGCTCAGCCTTGGCCTCCATGGGCCTTTCTCTTGTAGACTTCCAGGTGCCCAGTGGCCTTCTTTGCAGACCACTCACTGCCAATGAGTTTCGGTTGGAGGCCACAGATGGCAGCTTCTGGAGGAAGGATGTGGGTACCAATGCTTTGGTGCCTGAAGTTCCATCTGGAATGGACTTGGGCTCATTGCCTTGCTTGATCTCCATATCTGACCAAGGGCCAAATATTATTGGTGCCACCAACTATCTTCAGTACTCAAAGAATGCCCTCATGTTCCTTTCACTCTTTGATCCATTTCACCGAGCATGGAATGATTTGAAGGGTGCATTGAAGGCTTCCATGTCCAGTGCTTGGAGGACTGTACTGGAGCTTACACTGGTTGCCAATTTAAATTATGGCCCTTTTGGGAGCTCCACTTGGCACTTCAAAAAAAAATCTAGACTGGAAGATTTTTGTGCCACAAAGAACTGCTTTGATGAGATCTGGGTGAAGTACCAGCACCTTATATGCAAGGAGAAAAAGATCCCAGAACCAAGCAGTGTGGATGACTCCCAAGCCCTCTTTGACAGCCTTCGGTCATTGGACTCATTTGCAACCAAGGGCCCACTCATCAAGTTGATGCGGTGGTTTTCATGGTTTGAGTCCATGGTCTTCTACAGTGGTGAACTTTGGATGACCAAGATGATCTTGGAATCAGCCATGGACCACACTGACCAAGGCTCTGAAGAGGAGGTGGAGGAGAAGCCTTTGACAGGCCACAGAGATCACCAAAAGGAGCTGCAAGATCTCAAGAGGAGGAAAGGCAGCTGGAAATTGGCCCCACAGCTCATCAACCACAAGAACATGGCAGTGAAGGACTGCATTATGTCAGTGGGGAAGAGCACTTGGGAGCTATTTGCAGCCAGGGCCAGGGACATCTGTTCCCCCAGCCATGTGCTGGAGCTGAACATCAGCTGTTCTCACCTTGGTGTCTGGAAGCAGGAGCTAGCTGAGATTGTGTCGACATCCTTGTATGATGACAGGCACATGCAGCACCTGTTTCCTGAGTTCAAGGCCCATGAGCAGGTGTTGGTGTGGCACACAGACTTGATGGACAGGCTGTTGCAAACCAGAGCTCAAAGTTTGGCAGTCTTCCATTGCTTGCCTCCCAACTTGTACAACCACCTGCTGGCTCCATCGCCACAGACTGCTCTCTCTGCTAGTGAGCTAGCCCTTACCCATTGGAAGAAGCTGCTGAAGGCAGAAGAGGCTGAACTGGCAGGAGAGCAAGTGAAGCCCTTGAAGACCATGTTTTGGCGATTCAATCCCCTTGTGAGAACCCTCTTCATGTCCTATGAGCAGGATTCAGCAAAGGGCAAATTCTTGTCCATTGACAGTGCTGCTTTGAGACTGCAGAGGGTGATAGCAAAAAATCTTGGTGATTCAAGGGTGATTGAAAACGTGCATCAACATGGCAGGGACCTGTACAGAGCATCCAAGGCAAAATCAATCTCAAACACTGCCATCATGGCAAATTGTTTGAGATCAGGTGTCCTGGAGCAGAGACAGGTCCCCATGATTACAGCTGATGCAGTGCAAAAGGCCTTGGGAGAAACTTGGAAGCAAAGCAACAAAGAAAGTGTCGTCAAAAGCATGAGGAGCAAGGGAAAAGGTCTGCCCTTGGAACTTCAGAAGCTTATGATGGCACAGAAAGGTGATCATTCTTGGCCCTCACCTGCAGCTGGCACTTTGTTTCAGTCAGTAATGTCCACACACTGGCTGTTCTACTACTGGGAGAATGAAGATGCCAAGCTGAACAAGGTGGATGTCAATGGTGCTTGGCTATCCTTCTTGGCCAGGCCTGGCTCAATCCTTGCCCAAAACTCTGAAGGATTGTTGGTGAAAGTCCTGGCATCAGCTGAATTTGGCTTTGTGGGCCTCAGGATGAAGGTGATTGCCCCTGGGGTGAACAGGTTCTACTGCTGTAGCCAGGGCAGGGACCACATCATGTTTCATCACATCTGGGACTTGGAGGATTGGATTGAGCTCCAAGTTGAACCCTGCTTGGTTGGTGGCCACAGTGGACCTGTTGGGTGGCAGAGAACTGCTGATGGACCACTTCCCTTGCATGTTGCTGCCCTGGTTCATGGCCATGCAATGACCTTCCAGCAGGCCAAGGGTCTCCTGAATATGTTTGGTGGTGCTGATAATTTACCTGCCAACCCCTCCAAGAAAGTTGTCATGCAGAAGCTGATAGCTTTGGTGGTGCCAGAACAACTGATGATTTAAGGATGGTGAGGCATGGCATGGTGTGAGCTTGGACAGACCCGATGTGACCTGAATTCTTGTTGCCAGTACAGCTTGGGCCCAAACTGCCAGACTTACTGAGCCCCCTGGTCCATGGAATGTATGACCACTTCAAACACAACAACTGCATATCAATTTAGTAAAAGTTCATTTCCAGACTTAGCACCTGTTAACTTGGCCTTTTATTCAGTATCCAAACTAGGTCTGGGGACTGAAGTCTATTTAGGGTGGGCACTAAAGCTTTTGAAGTTTGTTCAGTCCTGGCTTAAGGGGCAGGTGGCCCAGGTGAGCAGAGCCATCAGCAGCAAAGTTACTCAATTTATGTGGCTTGGTTTGATATGTCATGATGTCATGTATTTATTGTTGACATCTGTGCTATCAAGAAAGTAAACCAAAATATAGTTGTATCAATGACTGTTTTTGCCCTCATGATTATGGGGTGCACCTGCTCCTTCAATCCCACTTTTGGTTGACCTGCACCTGGTCATCTTGTGACAATTTGGTGCTCTACTTCAACCCTGGCACCTTGTGGTGGCTGGGAAAGTGCTGCTGGCTGGGCTGGCCAAGGGCTGGTGTGGTTTCTTAGGCTAAGTGTGGGGTAATGTTGATGTAATAGATGGTAAGTCAAGTAGCAGGGTATGCAAAAGAAAATAGTCAGGGCACCAATGTAAGTCCATGACACATCATGGGGGCCATACCCAATTTAATACAATGACCCCAAAGTGGAATCAATCAAAACCTAAGGGCCCATTCACCCTGACAATTCATGGTGTGGTTCAAGGGGCTTAAGATGGCACCAGTCAATGTAATGTGGTGTAGTTGATTCAAGGGGTGTGTGTTTTGCAGTGGCCCCAAAATGGCATCAATACTAACAAGTAAAACCATATCATAAGGTCCCATTATCATAAGGTCCCATCAGACCCCAAAGTTGGCATGACATGCCATGATGAAATGAGTTTTGATAAACATGGCATGATGGGCCAAGCTTGTGGCAACAAAAGTATCAATTTTTACAGCATGATGTGTTTCAGCACCACACACAGGTAAATAAAGAAGTGCACAGCTCATGCCATGTGATGGTTTTATGCTGGGGGTGGCAGTGGTGTGTGCAGCTCAAGTGTGAAGTTTGGTTGGCTGCAGCACCAGTGCCTTCTGTTGTGCATCTTGGTGGCAGCCACACCAGTGAGTGGGGGAGGGCTCTCAATAATTGAACCAACATATATAATTCAAATAGTAATTCAAAAATGAATTGAATGCACTGGTTCCACATTCTTATTATTATGGTTATCATCATCATTATCATTTTCCTCATAAGTATTTATAAGGCAAAGGGCTATACACCCTGAACACTCCAACAAAGTTGTGGCATCCAAATGGCTGGTAAGAAAGTAAATAAACAAGCAACACCAGTACTAGATTTGGGTGATCAAATGGTATGTAGTGATGCTATATCTTGTTTTGTAGCTATTTAGCAATGGGCCATGATTGATGACATCCAGCAAATTATGGTTGAATAATGCAGTGGGGTAGCAGAGTGGCTGACTTTTAGTAGCCAAAACCTAGTGAGGTAGCAACTTAGTATAACAGAAATACCTGACCTATGCAAACAAACAACATAATTAGTTTAGGTTTGTAGGCAACTCTAAGATACTATTCATATTTGATGCCAATAGCAATACCAGGAGGAAGGGGAACAAATGCAAATATGTCAGTATTGTGTACAAAATACCCTAGTTGAAAGTGTGACTGTTGTTAGGTAATCTGGCAATAAAATGAAAAACATACATTAAAGATGGGGAACAGTGAGCAAAACAAAAAAAAGGGCAGCATTCTGTTTAAGTAGACTTAACATCCAAAAGTTCAACTTCAGCCACCCAGGGGCAATCCCAGAATCTGGGAGTGACCTGGGTTTTTGTTGGGAGTGACCTGGGTTTTGGTTGGGGGTGACTTGGGTTTTTGTTGGGGGTGACCTGGGAATGACCTGGGGGCTGACCAGAATCTGGGAGTGACCTGGGTTTTTGTTGGGAGTGACCTGGGTTTTGGTTGGGAGTGGCCTAGGTTTTTGTTGGGAGGGATATGCGAATGGCCTGGGAGGGCTGACCAGAATCTGGGAGTAACCAAAGTTTTTGATGGGATTGGCATGGGAACCCAATTGTTTTGAAAACATAATGCCACAGTAACAAAAAAGCTGGGTGCAAAATGGGGAACCACTTGTCACTGAGGCAGAGTGATGGCTGGATGGGATGATGGCCATTGGCAGGGTGGCAAAGGAAACTGGATGCTCAGCTGGAAAGTGCAAGGACATGACATATATGAATGGGGCAGGGGTAAAAAGATATTGGTACCACTTGGGTCCCATTATTGAAAACACCTGCACACAACCTTGCCATGTGACAGCCTGGCCAAGGAACCAGTGGCATGGCTACCAGGGTGGCAGTGGTTGGTGGCTTGGCTGGCAAAGCCATCAGATGTGTGATGGTGGCATGGGTAGTTCAATGATCAATGGGCATGGCAACCATCAAGTATTACAAAGGCTCTTATTCTTGAAATCTGTGATGCTACATGCCCCATCAGTTCAGCCATGATCTCTATTTCTTTCAGCATCTTTTATTTTATGTTGCTGCACCTTCCTATTATTGAATCTATGCTATTAAAACCCTTCAATAAGATGTTAAATTTGTTTGCCTTGCCCTAATTCATCCACTTGACTTACACCACCTTGCTGGGGCATACAATGATGTGTGGCTTGCCACACCAAGGTCATCTGGATATAATGATGGCCATGACAGGTCATATGCTGCTTGGTCACTTGCCCTGACCTGATGGTTATTGATATTCTGGTGGCTATCCAGGTTATACAATAAAAGCTGTGGAATACTACTGGGCCATACTATATATGGTATTTAAAATGATTTTGATATAATATGGTCACTGCTGATGGGTTTGCATGGGTGTTGCCCTTTGTCCTTAATTCACATTCCTCAGCCACCTAGCCCAGGAGCAACTCAGCTGGCTCTGCAGACCCACATGGCAGCAAAGGCAGTTGGAGACAGCTTGGGTGGCAGGAGTGGCAGGACCAGGATGGCAGGGGTGGTGCAGCAGGTGATGAACCCATGGGAGAGCCCACCAATGAGAATGACAACTGCCCACCCTGGTTGAGAACCATGGGGTTTACAATCCTTGAGGCTGACAACCAAGCTGACATATTCCTGAAGATTGAGGTGAGCTATGTCAAAATGTGGGTAGCACATGGTGACAGATTCTTTGGTTATGAGTAACTATATGGTTTAAATATAAATGATAATGGTTCTATTGTACAAGTGTTGGACTTTTAAAATTTAGCTTACCCTCTGCCAACCAATCAGGGATACATTTGACACTGCTCAGGTGGCCAGCAGGATGAGGAACAGTGATGCCACCCCTCATGAGAGAACCAAGATCCAGAATTTCATCTACTCCAGTGTGAAGATGAAGGAGGACAGTGCCAAAGTGTTGCAATTCTTTGGCCAGGCAAGGGGGGCTGGAAGATCCTGCAGGGCCATCATCCAGGACCTTTGCAAGGTGATGGCAGTGGGGGAGGGGCATGTCATTTCCCCTGACAATGTGCTCTGGTCCTTTTGCAAACACCTTTGGGTCAGTCAGCTCAAAGCACTCCCAGCCCCCCCAGTCTATATGAAGAATGGCCCTTCAATTGAGTGCTTCTGTTTGCCAAAGACAGCATTTATGCCACTGGGGTGCTGTGATGTTGATGACCATACCAGAGCCCCTCTTTGGAAACTGGAGCACCCATTCCACCACCTGAAGATCCCATGCAGTACATGTTTGAGATGTGACAGGTAGCTTGTCCACATATTTTTTAAATGTAGTATGAATGGGGGGGTGGTTTCCAATGTGGTACTTTCCAAGTTGCCAAGGGTTCCTGCATGGTGCAGCCTGTTGCCTTGATGATATGTGGGGCTGAGGTACTGCAAAGTCGCCATGTTCAAACATCTTGGAAGATCAGGTGGGCATCTCCTCCAAGCTCTTGAAGCAGGTGGTGCTTTGGACAGTAAGGTTTGCATTTGCACCAGGGATGGCATCCATGGTGATTTCCTTCATCATACCAGGTGAGGGCAGTTCCTTGGCAAAAATCATGCCCATAGCATTGCATCAGCACCAGAGACAGAGAGGCAGCCATTCAGGTGGCAGTTGAAGTAGGTTTGAACTGTGGTCAGGCTGTGTGCACTTTGGCATGTGTACCATGCTTTCTTTGTAGGATGGCAATGCATGAGACCTCAGTGTGACCAACAGCAATGGCAATTTTGCATCTTGGCTTGGCAGGGCTCCAAGAACCTTGACCAGCAAACCAGGACCAGGAACACCCTCCCAGCAACAGCAACCAGACAGCTAAACCTAAGAAGTTTTTGACCCCATAAGGTAGGTTATGAGCCAAGCAATGCCTATCTGATAGGCACTCACTTTTGGTAGTTGGAGCCTTGGTAGCTTGAGCCATGGCAAATGAGGAGCACCCTATGCAGTTGGTGCCAGGAGAGGATGATCAGGTGCCTGACACCCTCACCAAAGCCCTGAGACTTTGCAGCTGCCATTCCCAGTTGCCACCCTCACAGACTTGGAGCAAAGGGCCTACATGACTGCTGATGGAGCTGCAGAATGGCTCTTCAGCAGGGCCCATGCCTTTTGCCAAATTGGGACTGGTCCAGGAAGGTACTTGAGAAACAACAGGGGCACCATTGAAGGGGAGATGCTCAAATTTCAAGTGCCCCAAGGTCAGTTCCACTACAGGGGCATAGAGAGTGGTGGCAATGGCATTGAAGAGGAAGGTGGCAGCCAGTGGAAGGACCACACTTTTGAAAGCAGTGCTTTTTTTGTTGTGCTGCTTACTCTGCTGAGGAGCAGGGCTTTGAAGGCACACAGCAAGGTGAAAGCCTTGAAGTTGGTCCTGGGGTTGGCTGAAAAAGCTTTCCAATTGATGGATGTGTCAGCCCCTTTCATGGCTTTGGTCACCCAGAAGAGTGGTACAATGGTGGCCAGAGAATTGTACTTCTCAGCACAAGGTTTGTGCCACACATTTGGTGAGTTCATCAGGCTGTGCCCTGGAGCTGCAGCCTTATGGACAAAGCTCACCTCCAGATGTTGGCTCAACAGATGCATAGCTTCCTCATCTGAATCACCTTCTTTCCTGGACCTCTGGTTCTTCTTGGTGTACCTCTACTGCCATCCCAAGTTGAAATCCCTTGGGCAAAACATATGGCTGTGCTTGGGCATCCACTTGCTCATGGAACTTGTGCAGAGGACAGGTGATGCCCTGACACAAGCAGCCCATGAAGCCAGCAGGGAAGCTTTGAAAATGCTTCCAACATTGAAAACCAAAGCTGGCTTTATCAGGAAAATTGCAGATCCTGTCAACAGGGTGCTTCTCCTGCTGAAATTGAAAAAAGAGAAGCAACACAGAAGGAGGATTGCTTCCACCCATGAAGAGCTTGGTGGGGCAAGCAACAGGATGATAGTCTTTGAGAACTACATGGATTGCTTGCTTCATTTGAAAGCCTTGCAGAATGGCTGCTCAGGGTGTAAGCAGTTGTCCTGTTCATGGGATCCATCATCTTATGGAGGAAAGGACATCATGATGGCCATCATGTATGATCCTTTCTTGGATAAAGCAGCATACCTCATGTGTCAGCACATGACACAAACAATGCTGTCAGAACTCCATCCCTCCCTGCTACCAGCTGCCAAGGGCAGGAGGTTGCTGAGATTGGAAGGGTTCAAGGAGATCAAGGGCCTGAGCTCAGCCTTGGCCTCCATGGGCCTTTCTCTTGTAGACTTCCAGGTGCCCAGTGGCCTTCTTTGCAGACCACTCACTGCCAATGAGTTTCGGTTGGAGGCCACAGATGGCAGCTTCTGGAGGAAGGATGTGGGTACCAATGCTTTGGTGCCTGAAGTTCCATCTGGAATGGACTTGGGCTCATTGCCTTGCTTGATCTCCATATCTGACCAAGGGCCAAATATTATTGGTGCCACCAACTATCTTCAGTACTCAAAGAATGCCCTCATGTTCCTTTCACTCTTTGATCCATTTCACCGAGCATGGAATGATTTGAAGGGTGCATTGAAGGCTTCCATGTCCAGTGCTTGGAGGACTGTACTGGAGCTTACACTGGTTGCCAATTTAAATTATGGCCCTTTTGGGAGCTCCACTTGGCACTTCAAAAAAAAATCTAGACTGGAAGATTTTTGTGCCACAAAGAACTGCTTTGATGAGATCTGGGTGAAGTACCAGCACCTTATATGCAAGGAGAAAAAGATCCCAGAACCAAGCAGTGTGGATGACTCCCAAGCCCTCTTTGACAGCCTTCGGTCATTGGACTCATTTGCAACCAAGGGCCCACTCATCAAGTTGATGCGGTGGTTTTCATGGTTTGAGTCCATGGTCTTCTACAGTGGTGAACTTTGGATGACCAAGATGATCTTGGAATCAGCCATGGACCACACTGACCAAGGCTCTGAAGAGGAGGTGGAGGAGAAGCCTTTGACAGGCCACAGAGATCACCAAAAGGAGCTGCAAGATCTCAAGAGGAGGAAAGGCAGCTGGAAATTGGCCCCACAGCTCATCAACCACAAGAACATGGCAGTGAAGGACTGCATTATGTCAGTGGGGAAGAGCACTTGGGAGCTATTTGCAGCCAGGGCCAGGGACATCTGTTCCCCCAGCCATGTGCTGGAGCTGAACATCAGCTGTTCTCACCTTGGTGTCTGGAAGCAGGAGCTAGCTGAGATTGTGTCGACATCCTTGTATGATGACAGGCACATGCAGCACCTGTTTCCTGAGTTCAAGGCCCATGAGCAGGTGTTGGTGTGGCACACAGACTTGATGGACAGGCTGTTGCAAACCAGAGCTCAAAGTTTGGCAGTCTTCCATTGCTTGCCTCCCAACTTGTACAACCACCTGCTGGCTCCATCGCCACAGACTGCTCTCTCTGCTAGTGAGCTAGCCCTTACCCATTGGAAGAAGCTGCTGAAGGCAGAAGAGGCTGAACTGGCAGGAGAGCAAGTGAAGCCCTTGAAGACCATGTTTTGGCGATTCAATCCCCTTGTGAGAACCCTCTTCATGTCCTATGAGCAGGATTCAGCAAAGGGCAAATTCTTGTCCATTGACAGTGCTGCTTTGAGACTGCAGAGGGTGATAGCAAAAAATCTTGGTGATTCAAGGGTGATTGAAAACGTGCATCAACATGGCAGGGACCTGTACAGAGCATCCAAGGCAAAATCAATCTCAAACACTGCCATCATGGCAAATTGTTTGAGATCAGGTGTCCTGGAGCAGAGACAGGTCCCCATGATTACAGCTGATGCAGTGCAAAAGGCCTTGGGAGAAACTTGGAAGCAAAGCAACAAAGAAAGTGTCGTCAAAAGCATGAGGAGCAAGGGAAAAGGTCTGCCCTTGGAACTTCAGAAGCTTATGATGGCACAGAAAGGTGATCATTCTTGGCCCTCACCTGCAGCTGGCACTTTGTTTCAGTCAGTAATGTCCACACACTGGCTGTTCTACTACTGGGAGAATGAAGATGCCAAGCTGAACAAGGTGGATGTCAATGGTGCTTGGCTATCCTTCTTGGCCAGGCCTGGCTCAATCCTTGCCCAAAACTCTGAAGGATTGTTGGTGAAAGTCCTGGCATCAGCTGAATTTGGCTTTGTGGGCCTCAGGATGAAGGTGATTGCCCCTGGGGTGAACAGGTTCTACTGCTGTAGCCAGGGCAGGGACCACATCATGTTTCATCACATCTGGGACTTGGAGGATTGGATTGAGCTCCAAGTTGAACCCTGCTTGGTTGGTGGCCACAGTGGACCTGTTGGGTGGCAGAGAACTGCTGATGGACCACTTCCCTTGCATGTTGCTGCCCTGGTTCATGGCCATGCAATGACCTTCCAGCAGGCCAAGGGTCTCCTGAATATGTTTGGTGGTGCTGATAATTTACCTGCCAACCCCTCCAAGAAAGTTGTCATGCAGAAGCTGATAGCTTTGGTGGTGCCAGAACAACTGGTAGAGCAGGCTTTGTCACACCTCCAAACCACTGAGACCAAGGATGACAAGCTTTTTGATTCAGACTTCTCCGAACTACTCTCTGAACTTGGTCAGGATGAGAACAATCTCCAGGACCTCAAAGAGTACAAGGAGAAGAAAAAGTTCTACAAGATGAAGAGAAGGATGAATGCCAAGGATCAGCCAATTCCAAAGAGGAAGCCCAGGGGTAAGGCCAAGGCCAAGGGCAAGGCCAAGGCCAAGCCCAAGGCAAAGGCAGTAGGGAAGGCAAAGGGTGATCTGGGGTGCCAGTTCAGGCAGAGAGCAAGGAGGTTTATGAGGAAGAGGGAGGAAGAGAAGGGGATGGAGTGTGAGCAAGCTTTGGATGAGGTGGGGGGGTTGGATCTTTTTGGTGAGCCAGGTGCCATGGATATGGATGTTGAGGTGGCAGAGCCTGGCCAAGATGCTGTGGTGGGTGAGGCAGGTGTGCCATTGGAGCAGGAAGGTGAGGGAAAGGATGGGGAAGGTGAGCCAATGGTGGCAGAGGAGAGCGGGCCAAGGGTAGGGGCAGGTGAGCCAATGATGGCAGAGGAGGGTGAGCCAAGGGGAGGGGGAGGTGAGGTGGCTGAGCCCAGTGCCATTGAAGGAGAGGCAGGGGCCATGCCAGGTGGGGCAGGTGAGGCAAATCCTGAAGCCAAGGCAAAGGCATTGCCTGCAGGCCCAAGGGCTGAGAGGAGGAGATCCCCAGAAGAGCTCATGGCCTTGATTGGAACCCCCAGGATGTCACATGGGGATTTCATTCAATGTGCACACCTTCACTTCAAATTGGCACCAGGACCACCCAGAACTTCCAGGGGTGCTTTCCCAAAGGACTTTCAGCAGAGGTTTCTTTGCCAAGAGGAGCTGGCGAGATGCTCTGTTTGAAGTCCACAGACACAATTGGAGAAAATGGAAGCACCTAGAGAAGAAATATCCATTGGGTGATAAAAGGGAAATGGTGCCAGGGCAGATTCCTGACTCCATCATGGAGCAGTTCCAGCCCATCATAGACAGCCTTCCAGAGTATGTCAGGTATAATAAATGATACCTGCATCAAAAATGCTGCACCTTTTGATTTGTGCATTGTACAATAAGCATGATTGCCATGGTGGCAGCTTTGCACTTGCTTGGAAAACAAGTGCAGCCAATGGAATGGCTGTTAGTTGCTTTGCTTCCATGTGGGGGACTTTCTTGTCTAGCTCAGCGGGTCTAAGGTGTGAGGCCTCTTGGCATTGAGATTCTTGGCATTGAGATTCTTGGCATTGACATTCTTGGCACTGAGAGAGAATGTGGTCACAGCATTACCAAAAGTGTTGAGAACACAAGTTGTGTGAGTGGGCAGACCTATTCTGCATTGGGGTTGGGGGGTTGGGTTGGTGATAGACACCCCTCCCCCCTGGATGTGGTGGTGCACATAGTGCCTTGGGGCAGCTAGCTTGCTGGGCAAACCCTTGCCTGTGGGCAGGTTGCAAACAAAGGCTGTGGTGGTACACATAGTGCCTTGGGGCAGCTAGCTTGCTGGGCAAACCCTTGCCTGTTGGCAGGTTGCAAACAAAGGCTGTGGTGGTACACATAGTGCCTTGGGGGAGCTAGTTTGCTGGGCAAACACTAGGTTGCAAACAAAGGCTGTGGTGGTACACATAGTACCTTGGGGCAGCTAGCTTGCTGGGCAAGCCCTTGCCTGTGGGCAGGTTGCAAAAAAAGGCTGTGGGAGTAAATATGCAGCTCAACCTTTGCCCTCTTCCTTTCACTCCCCTTCCTTCCCCCCCAACCCCTCCCCACCACCTTACCCCTTCACTCCCCCTCCTACTCTTTGCTTGTTTTGTTTGAGTGTGTTTTTGGAAAGCTGTGCCTGTGACATTTTAACAGTCTGACAGCACTTGGAATAATAGCAAAACATGTATATTTTTCATTGCCATGCCATTTGCCATCTGAGGTCATGTCTTGAAGGGCAATGTGACATGAAAACGCGGTGGAATATGATGCTGGTGGTGTGAGGCTGCTACTGTTTTTAAATCACCTAAGGAGGTGGACAAAACAACTTGCTGAGACACACTTGGGTGTCAAAAAATGCAGATCTGCCTGTGGATGGGGAAGAGGTCTACACACCCAAGGGTTGGTGAACAGAGCAAGATTGATTATCACACATGTTTGTGGCCAATGCACTCAGTAATGGGGGCTTGCTGGCCAAAGATGACAGACCTACACAAGTTATTGATTTTGCAACTGAAGATGATAAAACAAAACACCTTAGTTGACACCACAGGTTTTGAATCATGGCCAAACAGTCTCTTGTGCACTGGGTTTTCTGTGAATGGTGGACCATAGGTTTAATATAATATGGGTGCACTGAGGGTTTTATTTACATTTTTCCCAAGTTTAGGGATTGAAAGGTGCCAACTATGGACATCTGAGAGGATGCAGGCTATAGTGGCTGAGATTACTAGCATTTCCAAGGCAGTGCATGATGAGTTTCACTTGTAGTGTGTTTCTGTGAGTTTTACCATCCTCAAAACCAATGGAAGGGGTTCATCATTTGTGACTTTGAAAGGGCAATCCATTGCCTGCCTCTACAGTTTCCCAGGGTCTCATTATGCTTGATGATGAAGTTCCCTTGGCATGAGGCCACATGAAATTGAAATAGGGTACCACCTGTCTCAGGATTTTGGAAGTTTTATTATGAAATGGGTTTGCCATGGGCTGACTCTGCAATGGGTTGGTGGGTTTCCCATGGAATGGGGCCACATCCAATGGCAAGGGTTTGTGGGGAATGGGGAATGATGGTGCAATTCATCACCTGTCTGAAATTATTTTGGTGTTATGAAATGGTTTCCCATGGGTTCATTGTTTATTGTTTTGTTTGGGTGGGATGATGGATTTCCCATGGAATGATGGCCACATGCAATGGCAAGGGCTTATTATGAGGAACTTCATCATTTTTGGCTCTGAATGAATGGGCAACCCATCACTTGTTTCAACTTAAATTTGGTTTTATTATGAAGTGGGTTTCCACTGGACTGAGGGCTTTGTATGAGTAACAAGGGTTGCTGGGTTTCCCATAGAATGGAACCAAATTTATTTATGCAAGTGCCTGGGCTATTCATCCTACTGTCATCTACTCTGGATGGGGGCATCCCTGGATGACTTGAAACTTTAATGGATGACCTTGAACCCATGATAATATCAAAAAATTGCTTTCAATTTGACATACCCAAGACCAGGAAATGTTGGGAGAATGATGGGAGTGACTTGGGTTTATGTTGGGTTTGGCCTAGGTTTAACTTAGATCTGTATTTTTCCCATCTTTAGGGACCTCAATTGAAGCGTACCCCTTTTGAAACAGTCCTCTAAGTTGGAGAATGATTAGTCGGCCACCATCCATTCCTGAGAATGTTGCAACCAGCAGTGCAAAGTTCTACCGAATGAATTCTTCAACCAACAGCCAAGGGTCCACAGATGGCACTGGGTCTCACCAAGGTGATGTTGGAAATGGCGGTAGAACAGATGGTGGAGATCCACCATCAGGGGGGTGGCTGCTTCCTGGTGAAAAGGATGAAAATGTTTTCAAGATCAAGCATTTGAAAGGAATCCAGATCACTCGTTTGCCAAATGATGCCACTTCATGTAGGGAATGGCGTGCAGCATTTTTAGCTGCAGTGAGTCGCATTGATTTGACTGATCGCGATGTGTTGGTGAAGTTTTGTGTCCATTGCATGGATGGTGGACGTGGTCGCAAGTTTCGTGAAGAGCTTCAGGCATCAACTGCGTTCACGATGTTCAGCAAGCATGTCGCTGCGGAGCTCATCAAGCCTGAAGTTTTGGCAACAAACACTGATCTTGCACATGAACTGACTTCATGGGTGGAGGAATGCGCAACCAAGCAAGAGGGCCCCAAGGGCATGCCTCTGATGAACCTCATTATCAGCTTCTACGAGACTGGGACTGATTCGTCAGTGGCTCTCAGTCAGATGCATCTGTTGTCGCTTCAGTTGACCGGAAAATCTCTCAAGGAGGTTGGGGACTTTGTGAAGAAGACCAACTACGTCTTGCATGGGTTGAAGCCTGAGGACAGGCCAGCCGAGAACACGCTCTACGCATGGCTATGGCATCAGGTGAAGAGAGTGCCAATGTTGAACCGTGTGACAGAGCGGGTCAGGAACAGCAAGGCCAACTCCAAAAAGAGGACGTTCGACTGGCTATGGGCACAGATTGCAGAAGAGTTGAGAGAGCGGCGCCATGACAGCAACTTCGAGAATGTATCAAAGGGGTTGCAGTCGAATCCACCAAGTCAGCTTGCGCTTCCAGCGCAACAGCATGAGCAGTCAGGAAAGGCTTCAGCCAACAAGCCCAAGCATGAATCGAAGGGCAATGCTCCGGCGGCAGCTGGTCCGTTAGATGTTGGGAAGGTGAACCATGAGAAGAACCGGAAGGCACCATGTGCCCTCCACGCGGCTGGCCATTGTAGATTTGGCAAAAGATGCAGGAACCATCATCAAGGAGAACCAGGATCAGATGCAGCGAAGAAGGCCTTCACGGAGCACCAGCAATCAATGCTGAGTTCAAAGGGTGGTCAGAAAGGTTCCGAAAAAGGAGATGGAAAGGGATCCAAGGGAGGAGGAAAGGCCCAGAAGGGAAAGAAAGGAGATGGAAAGGCAACAAAGGGAGCTGCAGCGAGTGCTCCACCAGCAACAGCGGCAGCAGCGGCAGTGGCATCTACAGTCACGATCACTGAAGTCGATGGACAGAAGGTCATGGCGGCCTGGAAAGGTTTCTGTGATTTTTGCTCAAAGGCCTTGCCATCCATGTCCGTGTTTTTGAAGCTGAGCGTTCCCATTTTGGCAACTTTGATTTCTTCGATTGTTGATTCTCCCAAGTTTGAATGCGTGTCGGCTGCATCAGCTCTTCACCCTTGCATTGAGCAGTTCCGCTCCATGAGCATTGAATTGCTTGGAGACACAGGTGCTGCATATGATATAGGTTCATTGCATGCAATCCAGGAACAGGGAATAGATCCAGAGTTGCTCAAGCCGTGGATCGGATGTCTTCAGAACCCTGTGAGATTTGCAACTGGCGGTGGACCGCAGACATCTCACGAAGAGTTGAAGTTGTATGCCAAACGTGTTGGAGATTTGAAACTTCATTTGCTTGAACATTGCCCTTTAGCCATGTCAATTGGTCAACAGATCAAGCGTGGACGCACATTCATTTGGCGTCATGGTGAAGCTCCATACATCGTACTAGATCACAAAAGGTGTCGAGTATGGTGTCCTCTCGAGCATAGATGGTATGCCAAACGGGTTCAAAACAATGTTCCAATCTTTGCCATTGAGCCGCAACAGCTTGCAGGTGTACCACAACAAGGTGCAACGTCGACAGCTGAGGCAGCACCAGCGGAGGCTGTTAAGCCCGTTGCTGAGGAGCATGATAAGCCCGAGTATCAGGAGGCAGCCGTTTGCTCACAATGTGTTGGGGATGCAACGTCCATTTTTTGTGAGGATTGCATGGAACGACAGTACGCATGTGTATGCGATCTGTATCCAGATGACCATGATAACAATAATAAGCGTGGCATGGATTTGGTCGCGCCAGCGCGCGGACATGACAATGTTTCCCATGATTTGATTTTGTATCAGGACCCGCCACAGGTGGAGCCTGTTCAGGAACACTCCAAGAAGGCCAAGCGGAAGGCACAAAGGAGGAGGAAGTGGGAGAGTGCCACAACCACCGGTCAGGGGGGTTCCAGTGAAAAGAAGATCCATGGAATTTCCATCAATGAGATGGTTCTGGACATGAGTCAGTTCTATGAACAAATGGCTCAAACGAAGGATGCATCCGAAGCAGCGGTGTATCGACAGATTGCTAAGGACATCAGCGAGGAGCATGCCACTTTTGACAACTCAGATCCTCCAGGAGAAGCAGTTACTGTTGAACAGCATCATGAGGGACTTCCTGGACATGGCATGTTGATCGAATTCTGCACTTCACCTGACTCGATGTTGGGAAATGTCGCCAAGGAGTATGGTATCCATGTCGTGAGATGCACTGAACAATCGCTCAATGTTGAACAAGAAGGTGTTATCAAAAGTCTTGAAAAGATTGTTGAAAACAAACCTGGATGCGATCTTTGGGGCAGCCTACCTTGTGGACCTTGGTCCCAATGGCAGGCAATGTGCTTGAATCGTCAAGGAGATGAATATGCCAAAAGACTGGATGTTCAAAGAATGAGGTCTAGATTGATGATCCGAAAGTTTCTCCGTTTAGCCAAGGTCGTGGTGAAGCATGGGGGCAGAGTTTCATATGAGTGGCCACGGCATTGCGTTGGCTGGGCAACAAATGAGGTGAAGCATATGTTACAGCAACTGGACATGATGATCGTCGACTTCGATGGATGCAGAGTGGGAGTTGTGGATGGTGATGGTCAACCGCATCTCAAGCGTTGGCGTGTTGCTACAACATGTGGCAGAACAGCTCGAGTTTTCTCCAAGCTCAGATGCCAACATGACTCCGGCTTCAAACACTCCATCATTGAAGGTTCCAAGACAAATCAAACTGGGTTTTACCCGAGGATCATGTGTGAATACATCGTGTACTCGTTATACCCTGACATCATATCCAAACATTGCCCAGCTATGCCAGTAGTCTTTCCTAGCAATCACCAAGAACACAGAGAACGAGAACCTGAGGAAGAGCCAGTTCCAACTCCAACCATTTTTCAGTCTGTGGATTCTTTTGCATGTCCCGCTGATATGTCTGATGGGGAAGCACCAGCAGATGACGAGGACGACAGAGTGAGAGAATCACGAGATGAACGGCTGAAGCGTGAAGCACAGAGTTTGGAACACATGACACTCCATGACCGCAAAAATCCGTTTTGTGAACATTGTTGTCGTGGAAGGATGCTCAGAAGATATGCCCATAGGTTCCGTGCTGATCCAGAGGACAGTGAGATGCCCTATGAGCGAGCTAAGGAATTTGGCAGCATCATCGAGGCAGACAACATCTTTCCAGCTGTGGAATCCAGAGGCTTGGGAGGAGAACTTTGTGCACTTGTTGTCAGGGATAGATACTCTGGAATTTGCCTTGCGTACCCACAAACCAGCAGAGACGAGGAGTCCAACTATGAGTCATTGAAACATTTTGCTGGGTACCCGCTTAGCGGACGCACTGATACTGTATTTTGTTCGGACACAGCCCAAGAGTTGACAAATGCAGCATCACGTCTATGTTGGGTTTTGGATCCAAGTGCGCCAAACTATTGGCCACACAATGCACACCTTGAGCGAGAAGTGAGGACGCTTAAGGAGTTGAGCAGGCCGTCACACATCCAAGCTGGTTTTCACAAAAGGCTCTGGACTTTGACAATCGATTATGTTTCAAAAGCAAGATCGTTTTTCTCACCTGCTCCGATTGCCAACCATGAAAAAGGCACTGAGGCGGAGGAGAACAAGATTGGAAAGACCAGATGGCATGTTGCCACAGGGAGTGAGTTTGGAGGACCTCGATATCCGCTTGGGGCTCTTGTGTACTATCGTGCGAAAGGAGACCTCGGTGAGCCAACAACAAAACCGGGACTGTTTGCAGGATGGCATTTGGCGCCTGGGCTCAGATTCCGTGGAAACCTTCTCATTGTTGACTATGAGTCAACCAGGACACGAGCTCACTTACATTGGATTCCCAAGGTTGTTCACCAGCGTGAGACGTTCTTGCCACCAATTGAACATGTTGAGTTTCCGCTCGCGCGTGCTGCGCGCACTGCACTTCTTGATATGACTGATGTTGAGATGGTGTTGAAACGTGATGAATATGACAAGTCGTTTGTTGAAGGTGTTCTTCCATATGATATCTGCATAGATGCATTTCCCATTGAAGACAGGCCGCCTCCACCAGGACATGCTTACATCACATCTCAACGTCTTGAAAAGCATGGAGTAACTGTTGGATGTTCAGGTTGTGAAAATGGACATTCGCGACACACAGCAGAATGCCGTGCGAGGTTTGACGGAATCTATGGACTTCGTAGTGGAGTACCCCCGACACCGTCAGTTGCACCACCAACACCAGCAGCACTTCCACCAACTCCGGCCGGTGAGCGTGCATCATCAAGTGGACATGCTTGTGACCCTCTTGACGATGACATTGTTCCGGAATGTCCGCCAGAAGAGCCTGCAGATGAAGTGTTCCCGGCGGCAGTGACCCGCCAACTTCCACGTGCTGAAGTCATAGCACGACCAGACGCTCTGAAGGCCATACGAAAAGAATTCGATGGTGTGGCCAGTATGGGAACCTGGGATTGGGCCTCCGTGGATGAGGAACACAACGTCAAGAAACGGGCCATCGAGAACCATGAAACAATCCATCTCGCTGACCTCTTAGCAATATGCTCCGAGAAGCACGTCGAATTGGAGCCAGCCTTCAGACAATTGAAAGGCAGAGTGTGTTACCGAGGAGATGCAGCGAAGACAGAGAGTGGAAACATCGCCTTGTACCAGACGCTTTCGGCATCGCCAGCATCAATTGTGGCCGCCAATGCCATAATCTGTTTTGGTTTGATGAGCGGATGCAAGGTGAGCACAGCAGACGCTGTAAAAGCGTATTTACAATCGGAACTGAAGTCACTGTGTGCAACTTGGGTCAGATTGCCTAGAGAGGTTTGGCCTGACGACTGGTTTTGGCCCAGTGGGGAGCCACGCTACCGCCGACCGGTAGTGCGGTTACACAAATCGCTTTACGGCCATCCAGAGGCCGGCTCCCATTGGGAGAAACACCTCAACAAGGAGCTTGTTGCCATGGGTGGAGTTCCAATTGATGAGTTTGCGTCGACATATGTCTTCCCATCATACAACAACTTGGCGCTCATTGTATACGTTGATGACTTTGTGCTTGCTGGAGATGCCACCATGCATGACACATTTTGGCAGGATCTTGGCAAGAGGGTCCTCATTGATGACATTGGGGATCTTGGTCGTTTTCTTGGCCGTCATCACACAACAATTGAGCGTGAGGGCAAGGAACTGTTCGCATTTGACATGAGAGCATATGCTCAAGATATCGTCACTGACTACCTCAGAATCACTGAAGGAAAACAGCTGAAGAAGGTCAACACTCCTTTCTTCGCCAATGGGGACATTGAGGAAGATGATTCCCGTGGGGAATTGGCAGACAAGGCCTCCAGCATCCTTATGAAGATGATGTGGTTGGCCAGGCTTGCAAGGCCAGATCTTCTGAGAGTGACCACTTGGCTTGCGACCAAGATCCAGAAGTGGTGTGCTGGTTGTGACGTAGCGTTGTTCCGAGCCATCTGCTACATAGATAGTACCAAGAATCACATGTTGACCGGTTATGTTGGTGATGGAATGGATGAAGTTTTCCTAGAGTATTTTGTTGATGCAGACCTATGTGGAAGTACAGAGGATTGCTACAGTACCTCAGGTGCATGGATCCAACTGTCCGGAAAGGACACGTCGTTTCCTTTGTGCTGGGTAAGCAAGAAACAGACAGCGGTGTCTAGAAGCACCACTGAGAGCGAGACCGTGGCTTTGGCAAACATTTTGTTTGATGAGGCGATACCCCTGGCAGAGCTTTTCAGCACGCTCTTGAAGCGGAATGTCTTACTGAGAATCAGAGAAGACAACGAAGCCTGCGCAAAAGTATGTGCAGCTGGATATTCTAAGAAGCTTAGGCATTTGAAGAGGGTGCATCGCATCAACCTAGCATCGCATCAACCTAGCATCGGTCAAGGAGCAATTAGACAGAGAAGATACAGAGCTCATGTTGGTAGGTACCAAGTATCAACGTGCAGACATATTCACAAAGGCCTTGTCTGGCCCTCTTTGGCAACCAGCCCTGAACATGCTCGGCATTCATGAGGAGTACAACATCATCAAAACCTCTCAAGCAGGGCTCAAGATTAGTCAAGACATGACTCTAGCACCACCTCAAACTGGCGCGGGACCTGCTGAGCATAAGATCGGCTACAAGAAGAAACAGCGGAGGAAGCCGTTACGGCAAGCCCCTTACTCTAAACCAGCCGAAGGTTGACTTCTTGTATGGCACTCTGATCTGTGATGATGACATGAGGGCACAGCCAAAACGTGAATAACTGTTTTGGTGTATAGAAAACCTCAAGGGGGGAGTTGAAAATACTCGCATGGTACAGTGTATATTTCTCATGTGAGCTTTCCTCTAGCACCCTTGATGTCATTTGCAATTGTAGACTTGTATCAGTTACTTGTCTTCCGGCAATAGGCTTAACTAGTTCAGAAGAACATGAGTTCAAACTCGCATAGTTTGTAGCCTTGCTGAACTTTGCTGAACATGCTGTTTGGCTCAAGAAAACACTCGGACAAAAAGGTTTCATTGCGTGTTCGCTTCCAACTGCATTGCTTTGTTGCCTTGATTCTGCATTGTGTTTGCATCCAACTGCACTTGCATTTGTCCATTTGTGATTTCAACTTGCATTGAACGCGCCTGTCGCGATATATCTTATTTATACTGGATTCAGGAATCAGGTGCGTTTCTCTGATCTTATCTATGTAATGTATGTAATGTATGTAATGTATGTATGTAATGTGTGTGTACTGTATGAACCTATGAATCTATGAATGTATGAATGCATGCATGCATGTATGTATCTTATGCGTTTTATGTGTCTTACGTGTCTTATGTATCTTATGTGTTTTATGCATCTAATGTATCTAGTCTAATGTATCTTATGTATCTACTCTAATGTATCTTATATACATGTATGTGTGTGTGCGCGTGTGTGCGTTTGTAGTTTTGTGTGATATGTATTTATATGTCGTGTTTTGTGAAACGTTGTGAAGGTGGTTGGCATTCATTCCATCATAGCATTGTGCCAGGTGCTGTGAGCTTTGCCACGTTTGACTTTGCACACGGCTCGCTGCAAGCTCTTGGCAAGGGCTAGAAAACAGTGACTGGAGCGCCTTTTGTTTGCACATTCTGCAGCAGAGAGATGCAGTTCACTGCAATGCATGTTAAATTGTGATAAATGCTGACCTCTTTCTCTTAGCATTGCAACTGCTGAGCAATTATAGAAAGGACGAGCAAGCAAGAAAACGTTGGGCGAACCTTACCCATTACTAGTACCACTCAGAGAGAACAGTGTGCAATTGGTTTAATCGACGGCATTCAATATAGCGGTGTGCAAACTGTTTGACTCGTTGACTTTCACTCCACGTGGCTATGTGATGTTCGTGGCAAAGACCAGCAGAAACCACAAGTTAAAATCATATCCTGATCATAATCCTTCAGAGAGAGTGGGCTAGTCTTGCAATGCTTGCGCCATGGCAGCATCACTTTGCTGGAAAGGCCTGATGCAAGATTGGGCAAAAACACGTGTTGTACAAGTGTTTTTTTCACTTCACCAACAAGCACACAGAGTCAACCCTTTCCAGTGTCAAACTATGTTTTAGCTGCTTCGATGTATTTCAATGTGTTGATAGCGTTCTGACCGGTAGAAATACATCTTGCAGGAACCGGATCATTTGCATGTAAACTGAGCCACCAGGCACTTGGCTGCCGGATGGAGTTCATCAAGCAGTTCTCGGCCCCTACGCAGAAATCAATGGAGAAGCAGGGTGATGCCATGTGAGAACATCCTCCCAGCCCTCCAGGAGATTCAGCTGAAACTGTTGCTGTTGGCACCCAGGTGCGATTTCATCCCCCTGGAAAGGGTTCTTCAGCTGAAAAGGCGACGGAAGAGGGTGAAACATTTGATGACAGTAGCGGTTTACAGGCTAGTGTCAAGACCATGAAAGGCACTCGGAGACCATAGATGCCGTTTGGATATCTTCCCGTTTCTGTTCATTATGCGTTTGGAAATAGAAGAGATCCACAGTTCTTTTTGTGGGCATCAGCTCAATTTCGTCTCAGGTGGCTGCCTTCAAAAACTATTTGCATCGAACTGTGGAGAAGGACAAGGAGACGATTGAAATGTGGGGATCTCTGTCATCTTCGTCATCTCTGACATTTGAATTATGCAACGGTGCTGTTTCGAATAGAATATACGCGTAACATCTCGTAACTACTAAAGATATCCAAAAATTCAACCGCAGGTCTCCTTGGGGAGCTGAAGCGGTTGGACATGCCTTGAAGGCACGAAGCAACATGGTTTCAACATGGTTTCAACAGGATCAGCAGCCGCTGTTTGATGAGATCGGATATTTCTGCTCCAATTTCCTGCATATTCCTGCATGTCTTGTGCTTTTGAATTGAAAGTACTGTAGTTGGAAGATTCCGGATGTTGTGCAGGCCTTGGCAACGGCTCCAAAGTCTGTCTCCTTCGAGGTGGTAAAAGCCATACCATCCTCAGATATCCTCAGTAGCAACATACACAGAGCCTGACAGGTGGAAAGAGTCTCCAAAGAAGAGTCAGCAAATGTCCACTTTAAGTCCCTTGGTGTCGCGCCATGGGAGGCCTGTAGGTTTGGGTACATGTGATTTGTGAATAGTGAGAAAGTCAGCACGTGTTGTGGACTTTGTCAGGAATATCTCGAGAGCAGACTCATGAACACGAGGCTTCTGGCAGTGACGAACGAGAGTCAGGCAGGGAAAAAGGAAGCAAATCGATGTGTTTGGAGAACCTTCCAAGCTACTAGAACAGAACTTGGACGTCGCTTACGTAACGGTTACAACTAGTTACAACATACATCGTAAGTTGCACGAAGCTTATGGAATGTCCAGTCAGCCAGGTGCTAAAGCTGGCGCGAGATGTGACCAACGCGTTGCAGGCAGGAAATCGCCTTGCAGACCTCTTTGATTAAACACCTGGAGTCCAAGTATCCTAAGCGTTGTCCAATGTCCACCCGTGTGCCCGGTGAAACCTGCCCCGAGTCTGAGTAAGTGGTGAATAGATTTGTGCCTCCAGGTACCCTGCCACAACCCCAACCCTTCTCCCAACCGAAGGTTATCCTCCTCATAAATCTCATAAGTGACTCATAAGCCTACGTCTCTGGTCGTCTCTGGTGCCCGACCCTAAATGGTGGTAGCGCGCTGCTCACGGTGTAAAGTTCAAACATTTCAACTCCCTAAGATCCGGTTTGATTTTGAGATCTGACAACATCCCCAATGTTGCTAGATGTTGCTACCATATTGGCAGAGGTAAATCTGCTTCCTGATAGATGAGCAATGTAAATCGGCGCCATGTTTAACGCCCTCACAATGAAGCAACTCTACTCAAGAACTTTGATGATTTAACAATGGATGCGGGCCCTCAGTGGCACATACTTTCTGCATCTTGGTGCAGAATGCTCCAGACAATGCAAAAGCTGTTCGTGTAGGGAGCTCAGATTGAACATAGATGGCCATGATGGCCATGATGGTTGCTACACAGAGCTGAGGCCTTTGCCCTGTGGGATGATGAAGCAGCAATTGATGTGAAGACCCTCAGTTGCCCCAGATATGATTCGGAAGAAACATGAAGACACCATCAGACGTTGCAATGAATAGTCATGACTGGTGCATGAATGTATGATCAGTGATGATCAGGTGCTTGTTGCGGGACTGGCGCCCCTCTCTTAGCATCGCAAGTGACATCTATTTTATCTTAATCAGAAGCCCCAATTAAGCCCCTCTCTAAGTCGGCTAAGTTTAAGCTGAGGGCAGTGCCATCCCTGTATCCCTTCAAGAAGCTCTCGTGTGTAGCGAATGTGATTCATCCCGTGGATGATCCTCGTGGCGTCTTGGTGATAAACAACGGCACGTCAGCGTTGATGTACATTTGTGGGCTGCAGATATAGGATGAGAGATGGACAGTTGTGCGGATACTCACAGATTTTGGCAGTGCTTGCACTACTTGTCTGATGAAAATTAGTATGAGCACCAAGCTCCCTGGATCAGTTTTGCCTATTCTTTCGCTTTGAAATGATTATCATGTATGCATGTGCTGATTTGTGTTTGACATCATCACTATCACTCTGCTGAACCTCCACCAGGCAGGCTTTTTGTGTATGCCACCTTCGGCGCTGCTGCTGCACCGCCAGCGCCCAAAATATTTGAGCTGCAGCAACTGGCCGTGGCCATGCCAAGCTCAGGCAACCGCTCACAGAAAAAGTATTTCAAGCTTATCCTCCTGGTGCTGACCCGGCCTGGGCACAGCTGATATCTTCTCACAAAACGCATCAAAACACCTCTCCAGCCTCCCAGGCTCCCTGCCTCCCTGGGCCTGTGGCAGGACCCTGCAAAGCTGAAGAAGTTCATAGCTGCAGTGGAGGAGCTGAGTCTGGGCCATCGCAATGACAAAGAAAAGTCACTGCACGTGAGAACTAGGTTCAGACTGAAGCAACAGGGAAAAGGCATTGTCTGAACAAAGGAAGTTTCATCGACTTAATTTGACCAATGGAAAGTGGCAGGACCGGATTCATCAGGGGGACCGCGTCCACATGGACGGCAACGGCCCAGATAGAATCATGAATGTGGTGCGTGCTCTATGTTACATCAAGGCCTGGTAACAATTCCGAAGTGCTACAAGCGGCCACCTTCTTTTAGCAAGTGGCGAGCCACGACGTCAGCAAAGTTTGAATAGATTGACAATATCTGAAAGAATTGAAAGGACCTGTGATTCTGCTAATGCGGATTCATGCGGATTCGTATAGCCGGTATAGCCCATTGGCTATAATTGCGTGTCTTAATCACTGCTTGTGAAGGGCTTTACTGCTGAATTTCGAGTGGAATGGTGGAAAAATACCACAGGCTGGCAACTGGGCCATCTTGATGTAGGGTGGTGGAATGCGTATCAGAAAGACAGCCTGACATATAAATAAGTGACGGCAGTTGGCAGTTCAAAAGGCTATTTCAGGGGATGATTGAAATGTTGACCTGCGACTGTTTAAGTTCCGCCTGCATGAGTGGCTTGCAGGATGGAGAGTGCTGCGCAAAAGGTTTGAAGGTGTGCATTGCATTGAGCGTTCTGGTGTCAACCCTGGCAAGGAAACAAGCAAGGAAAAGTCCTTCGTTTCAAGGACTGCCCGGCATGCAGGGTCTAAGTATTCTTGTTGCGGCTGCTGGCTGATGCCAACTGCACATTGCAATAAGGCAAGACGTGGGCAGTCGTGGGATGAGTTCAATGCAATTGACTTTACTGAAACAAGCAGCAAGCTCAACTCCCAAACCAAAGCCTTCTTGAAGCAAGCTGCAGTTGCACTGAGGTTTGCTAAAAGCAACTTCAAAAACTCCAGCCCCTTGGCCGCGGAATGCTAGTAGATGTTGCTAGATTTGAGGACATCAATGAAATTAAGAGAGTTGATGCAGTCCAGATGCATCGTAAAGTCTGGACATGTCCATATCGCCACATATCGCCTCAAGCTCATACTGACTTTTGCATCTTTTATTTTGTCTCGGGTTGTCAGGTTGATAAATTGAGCTACGCAGCCCTTGCAGAGGTTAAGCGCCACCAGGTGCCTGCTGGGATTGTTTTTGTGGTTTGCCTGTGATCCAACAGAGTTGAGCAGCATCAAAAGCCTCCATGAAGAAAAGTTGTATGGGGATGAAACCACGTCCGCGGAAGCATGCAGAAGAGCTTGTTGAAGAGTAGTTTACGATCATGGAAGGGCCGCGGAAGACGAACACTCCACACAAAGACAGCCATGTTCCAAGCATTGTTCAGTCAACTTCGAAGTCATCAGAGCTTCTTTTTGCGGAAGCTCCGCGGAAGAGAAATCAACTCACCCACCATCCGCGGAAGTCAAAACTGTGGTCGCGGAAGGCATCTAGGATTAGAAGAGATTGGCACCGGGGTTGTTGCCACGGCTCAGTCGGACAAACAGATTTCAACTGATTTCAATTGATTTCATGGCACTGAAGACTGCATTTCCGGTGGGAGGCGGTTGCCGTCCATTGCTTTTCGGATGACAAGGCATTTTGGATGTGAATTATGCCGGCATTGAGGGCAGCAAGTAGGAGAGTAGGAGTGCAGAGCAGCAGAGCAGCAGAGCAAGTCAATAGTTGGGTTTGGTGCTGCGACCAGGAAGCTGTGGCAGTAGCGATCAAGGACCTGACGAACTGCACATGCTTGTCAAAAAAGACGCATCAATTCTTATCATGTCTAAGCATATCTGAGGTATCATACTGCATCTACTGGATTCTCACCGAATAATCCTCGTCATATGCCCCTCATCCCTTCAGATCCCTTCTTTGCGCGCAGGCTCTGGCAGCAGTGCCCCGGGTGACCGATGGCTCGAAGCTCTATTGCGTGGCAGACTCAGATTCAGTTTTCTTTGGCCTTGGTTCAACCTTGGTCACTTCCTCAGCAAACTGCTTTGACAGGTGCCAAGCTTTGGCCGCGCTGGACCTGATCGCAAGCCAGTCCTGCGGCTGTATCTGCGGCGCCACTCTTCAGCACTGGAAATGTCAGCTGCTGACGATTTAAGTTCTGGTACTTGCCTTGAACTTGGCATGGCCTCTTGAGTCAATTTGAGGTTATGGCCAGGAAGCGAGCGAGAGCAAAGCGGAGAGTCTGTAGCGGAAACAAAGAAGCCTTTTCTGGTCAGACAGGGCCGCGAACACATCCGAGCAAACCTTTGTGTTCTAGATTCTTTCAGGAAGTAACACGGAAAGTGGTGATGATCGGTGATGAACATGTTGTTTCTAAGTTTAACCTGTTGCTTAGGAATTCGGGAGCATCCATTCTGCAACCTCCACATACATTCCCGCATGGCACAGGCATCGCAGCTAGCAGTTTATTCGTATAGGAGTGACAATGTATTTAGCAACCTCAAGACATTGCTGTCCCCACCATATTTTTTGGTTTCATCTTAAGAAGCCATCCTGCACCTAACTGCGGTGGTTTAAGCGTGTGTGTCTAATTTAATTTTGATTGGCCCTACACAGTGAACGATATCAGAAACCTTTTTATGTAGATATACTATATATACTTTTAGTGTACCCGTCGGATAGAACCATAGAAAGAACCCGCTAAGAAGAATCTGTCATGGAACGATGGAGGGAAGCAGTCCGCTCAGAGATGTTTTTTGTTGACCCTGCCATTGAAAGATGGCAGAATCCTTCTGCTCTGAGATGATTCTGGTTGATCCCTTTCAATGCTCGCAGCAAAACTGCAATTGTGTAAATGATTCCTGGCAAGCCTCTAGTCACATGAATTCTGTCAAAAAAACAGGTTTGCGTTTTTGCAGGCTTTTGAGACATTGCTGTCCGCACCACTGTTTCAGTATAGATCTTAAGAAGCCGTCCTGCACCAAACCGCGGCTGTTGAAGCGCTTTTTCTTTCGATTTTGATTGGCCCTGAGCAATGAACGATAATAGAAACCGTCTGTGTAGATATCCTTTTCGTGGACGCGGCTGATGGAACAATAACAAAAAACTTCTACCCAGGATATGCTGTCAATTGACTCTGTGCATGGAGCGACCGACGGAAACCTTCCACTCAGAAATGTTTTTTTGTTGACCCTGCCATTGAGCAATAAATAGCAGAAACCTTCTGCATTGAAATGGGGTTGGATGATCCTTTTAGTTGAATGCCCGCGCTCTCAGCAAAACCACAATTGTGAAAATCATTCTTGGCTAGCCGGTAGTCATGTGGAGCCAGCCAGACACTGTTTCTGGGCCGCGGCCCCGAACGATAACCGAACAATAACCAAAAATCCAATTCTAGGGCTAGGCAAAGCAGAGACCGGTTTCAAGATGAATGTTGTGAATGGACATTCCACATAGAATGTGGCAGTAATGCGTGGATGTGAAAGCCACATTGAGTAATCCTGAGATGCTTTTCACGCTGTAACTGTAACTTCCACACGCAGGTGCAAGAACAAAGTGCCTGTGAGATGCTTTCCACCTTCATTCAAGCTGCTGCAAGAAAGTGCCAAACCAGACTGCCTGCGAGGTGTTTGCCACAGTTTGGCCACAGCGGAGTGCAAAGACATACCAAAAAGATACCATCAGTGAGACGTGCTCGCCCCATGAGCTCGCAGCACTCACAGCCCCTGGGAGCCTCCACAGCGCAAGTGCAACGCAAGGGTGCAAAAGACAGATGCCAGAAACATTGACAAACTGCAGCACAAAACTCTAAAATAAGTATGCCCCAATGCCGCCACTCTTCCGAAGATGATGAATATGTCCATTGCATTTTCAGATATTCCGCATCTATTTCTGAACCTCAAGATTCTTTTTTGGCTTCAATCCAACATCGAACACGACCGATAAACCCAGTTAAAATATGTTACTGTAGTTAAAGTTAAATAAAGTTAAAACATGTTAAAACCATATTGATTTCCAAAAAGCCGTCCCGCATCAGAATGATATGATCCGAATATAATATTAATGTTTTTATAAATATAGATGTTTGATATTAATCATCCATTTATTCATAAGGAAATGATCGAAAGATATATTTTGTTTAATTGTTTTTAAAGTATTGTTTTTCTTTTTCCTATATATTTTTTCTCGACCTTTTAGGCTTCCCCCATGGCACCGAAATAATTTGATTATTTGGGAATTTGGAAAAACGGAAAATTTTAAAATAAAAATATATTTTTAGGATTTTAATTTTGCGGCAGAAATAATTGAAAGAGCGAGAATATGGTCCGTTGATGTTGCTTTATTAAGGGATATTTTACCGTTATTCGAGGCCTAATACCCTTATCTAGCTAAGGGTGGGAAATTTATTTTGACTAATATTTACGAATAATTAATTAATTTTGAAATTATATATATATATTATATTTATATGAATCTATTTCGAATTTAAAATAATTATAAAAATATAAAATAGATTTTGATATTTTTTTTTGGAAAATAAGAAAATATTTATTTTTTAATAAAAAATAATAAATATATATTTAATTTTGAAAATATAAATATTATTTATGATATGTTTATTTAAAATAATAATTATAGAATTATATAAAATTATTTTTTATCGTATTAGGTTTTTTTTTCTTGGGGGTTTAGTATATTTTTTAAAAAATACTATTTGCTAAAAATTTAGCAAATAGTAACTGAGAATTTTGGGACATAATAACTAATTTTATACAAATTGAAATATGGTGGGAGCAGGAATAAAATATCTTATTAAAAAAGGCCCAGATGTTTTTTTTTGAAAGTTCCCTGACGTATAGTGACAGGAAATTAATTTCTGTTTGTTGTAATTGAGGGGGGGGTTGATTTATTAGTCTGTATATATAAGATAAGATATTAGGAAATTAATTATGAATAATTTTGGTAATGGATAAATTTGTAAAATTTTTAAGGTTAGTAATTAGGAATTTTAAGATGGATATAATAAATTAAATGGAAATTTATTAAAATATATTTAAATATTAAATCCCAGGAAAAAAATATACTATAATTAATTAAGGGAATATTTTTTTTTATATAATTTTACAAAAAATTATAAACATATATGTTTATCGTTACTAACCAAAAAAGTGACTTTAAGAGACTAAGGTATAGGGATTAAAAATAAAATCTAAGGGGTTGGACCTTTTTTGGCCAAATTACAAAACACTTTTTTTTTTTGAAAATACATTTATCCTTATAAAAAAGGTACAAACATATATGTTCAGCTTCACCAACCAAAAAAGGTGACTTTAAGAGGCCGAGGCGTAGGTGTCAAAAATAAAATTTAAGGGGCTGGATCTTTTTTTGGCCGAATTTTTGTGGATAATCGTCAAAGTCTGGCCCCACAGGAAAAAAATTACATCACCAGGTCAACCATCCATAGATAGGAAATAATAATACAAATTGAAGAATTTCGTTCCAATGTGTGGCTAAATTGTAAAACAGGTGTTTTTTCTTGAAGATACATTTGTCCATACAAAAGGGTTGCGTATTGCAGTGGGCATCTACCGGACCGCACTCGTGAAGCCGTGGACTCTGAAAAACTGCGAGCTGTAAGCCGGGAAGTCAGGTGCCAGGAGTTCATATTTTTCCGTATTAGATTGAGGGGGGAAAGATATGGCATCTTACCAACGCAA
>CAMXCT020006656.1:0-86567 GCA_947184155.2 Cladocopium goreaui | reverse complement strand
TATTCTAAAATTATTTTCTAAACCTATTTCCCAAAATTATCGTTTTTCAAAGCCATTATTCATCAATATTCTTACAAAATCGCAAAATTATTACCCATAATTATTTCCCAATAATTATTAATTATAATTATATAATATAAATAAAATAAATCCCTATACTAATTTACCTGGTCAAATTAAAACCTATAATTTTCCAGGAGAAAATTTAAATTATATAAATTAAAATTCCAAAAAATATTTATAACAAATATCAAACCAATTTAAATATTTTAAACAAATCATATCCTATATATATTATATAATTTTAAAATTACAAAATTAAATATATTAAAAATTATTTCAAATCATTATTTTTTTTTTTCTAAAATCTCAAATTTCCATTCCATTTCGAAAAAAAATAATTACCTCTAAAATAAAATAAAATATTTTATCAATATTTTTCAAAAAAATTAAAAATTATTTTAAAAATTATAAATATATTCCCAAAAAATCCTTAAATTATACTTCTAAATATTAAATATCTAAATTACCCAAAAAAACATTTTTTTTACAAATTCAAAGGTACCCAAAAATTATTCTAAAAATTCAATAAATTTATTTTTTTTTGTTAAATAAAAAATCAATATTTTTTTTAAATATTAATCCCCAAAATCCTAAACCAAATTCATACCGATATATATATATTCAATATATATTTAAAAAATAAAATAAAATAAATTTTAATTTTTTATTTATTAAATTCCTTAATTTTAAATAATTTAATTATTTAAATTTTATTTAATTAAAAAATTTAGATTTAAATTATTTTTTTTCCAATTTTACCGTTTCCCAAATTATATGTCAATTCAGATTTTTTAAAATAGTTTTTCGATTAAGATATTTTTATTGAGATTATTTTTTCCGAATTAATATTTTTGAATATTTATGCATTATTCCGTCAATCCAACGTACGCCTCGGCTAACAAAAAAATTGAAATCATATAGTCTTATGAGCAATACCTCAATCTGATTGGTAAGTTTTGAATTTCATGAAGCAAGCTGCGAAGCTGCGTTGCATCAAAAAAACGACCAAGTCTTTGGCGGTGTTCGCTGGGAGGTTGATGGAGTCGGTGCCTGTCACTGACCCACATGAGAAGATCACGGATCATCAAACACATTCCTCTTAAAGGTCGCCTGGCCAGACGGAGCCTGGCTGCGAGTTGCAGCAGCCACCTGAATCAATGAAACTGGCAGAGATATGCAGAGATGCAAATCTCAGTTTGATTCAAATCCCTTAAATTCTCTATATACTCCAGTCTTTTCATAACCAAATTTGGCTTGCATGGTGTTTTCTGCTGCTAGTTAACTGGGGTGCCTTCAAAGCATCGCCAAAGCTTGCGCCACTGCCTGCAAAAGCTCGCATGAGCTGGTTTAATTCCGTGCGATGTTCAATCCTTATGGAAATGACGCCCAGTTTCAGCTACCCAGTTTCAGCTACCCAGTTTCAGCTACAGAACATGCCTTTCTTGCCCTTGCCAGCGCCCTGCACCAGAATGTTGAAAATCTCGTCGACAAGAGGAGCATTTTGTTCATCTTTGCATTCATCATGCACCAATTTCAAGCAAACTGAGTGAGCAGAATCAGATTGGTGACATTTGAAATACACAGTGGACGAGCCTTGGACGGGGCACTTGTCACAGCCTTGAGGCAGCCGAGCCAATGAGTGTCCATGTTCCCAAGACATCTCTCCGCGCACCAACGATCAAAGCTCGCAACGGAAGCTGGAGCTGGTTTGTCTGCTCGCGGTGGCCTTGCACAGTTGGATGCAATTTCAAAGTGTTGATGGCAGCAAGTCCAGAAAGTGTCCTTGGGGAATGCTTTGATGACAAATGATATCCTGATTTTCTTCAGGGCTCAAGTTTGCGAGTCACCATCTTATCGCAAACATATATATATATAATTTATATATACATATATATATATATATGTATGTATACATGCATTGCACGGTTTCCAGAGCAGCTACACCGCAAGTTTCATTCTTTGGTTTGCTGGAGAAACTCAGAACCTGTTGGCTGCACCAGGCCCCTTTGCACATATGGCGCAATACCAGTCCTTGCAGCTGCAACGAAGGGTTCTGACTCCCGGCGTTTGCAATTTGCTTTTGAACAAATGTTGCAGCCTTCGACTAAGTTCAGATCTCCCGCTGGCACCACTTTCAAGGGTGGGCTGCAGCAACCTGTTTGATAGCACACACTGATTGCACATATTGGTTCAATCCCTTGAAACTGACGTCATGCTGTCCAGTGGCGAAGGTGCGTTGCTCTGTGGCAATCTTTGCCACCCATATCACACCTAGCCAGAGTTGTTTGATGTTGTTTGACTGCAATGTCCATTCAAAGGTTGAGGATGGTTGACGTGTTGGCTCCCAAGCTCAGCTCCCAGCAGCAACAGCTCCCCCTGACAAACTTTGCTGTCCAAGTCAGTGCCCAAAAGTGTCCTCTTGTACTGGTGAAAAATGTGAATAATGTGATGAGGATTTTCAGAGATCCTCATGGATTTCAATGGTGCAAAGAACTTGCGACCTTTCCTCCCTGCTGACAATGCTGACAAGGTGCTGGATTGTCACAAAGGCCACAGACGGAGCAATGCAGGGCGTGCCTTGCCGCGACGCGGGGGATGCCAGGGGCATGCTCCAAGGCACATCCAAGGCACCTCTGAGGATTCGCTCGGCAAACCTCGCAAAACCAGTCCTTGGACAAGGGTCTCAAGTCTGTGTCAAGGGTCACAGCGTCTCGGTTCTTCATGTTCTGTGTCTTAATTCTACCTGATTCTACCTGATTCTACCTCAATGTCTAAATGTCTCAATGTCATTCAATGTCTCTAAAGTTGCCAAGGGTTCCTTGCGGCGTTGATTTCGTCACCCATTCCTCCTCCGTCAGCACTGAGTTCCAATCGCCCTCTGGGACTTCCTTCAGGGGTGGACGGCAACAACCTCACCAAGCTGCAAGGGCTGGAGAATGATGGCAGCCAAAAATGATTGGTACGGCTGGCTTACAATGACTGAAGTCTTTGTAGTGCAAGTGTGAATCAAATCCAAAGTCTCTGTCCATTCTCGAAAAATTCTTGAGCTGGGAGTTCATTCACCTTTCACTCCTTTTGCTGCAAAGATCCCCCTCCTGTCTGAGAGGAAGGCGTTTATGTGTTGCAATTCTGCAACCGGGCCCCATCATGCCACACCTTTTGAGCAAATTGGAAGGTGTTCATGTTCCAATCAGTTCCCGAAATCCCCTCTGAAGAAACACGAAGTTCCCCTGTGAAAGTTTGTGAAAGTTTGTGAATGCGTCAAGAGTCTGATTTAGTCTGTTCATACTAAAATCGGGTCATGCATTACCTCTCCTGTCAAGTTAGAGCCTTGTTTATCATATGATGTTCAACTGGCATGTCTGTGTAGTTCAACTGGCATGTCTGTGTAGTTCAACTGGCATGTCTGTGTAAATGTTCTCCGGTCCATGCAATCGCGCAGTCCACCATTTCGGGAGAAGTCATGTTGCCTTGTGCAAAGGTTTATTCCAGTCTGTTGTGTGCTATTTTCTCTTCTGTGACTGCAGAAGTGCTCTATCATTGCTGTTGTGTTACGCTGTAGTTTGATGCTCTACTCTCTGCATCTCTCTGCATCTCATCAGTCTCTATTCCTATACCGCACGTAAAAACTTTCTCTTCTGTCGTTTTGAATCCTTTGAATCCTTTTCTCCCCACATCACCTCGTGTCATCTCATTTAGACCTATATCACACGATGGCGCATTAGTATCATGCTGAAGATGTTTTTTAAGTGTGTAATACAATACATTACAATACTAAGGATGTAGGATGTAGCCAACTTTTGTCAGGATGGTTTTGGTTTGTACGAATTTGTACGCATGTACCTGGTACATTGTACCGTATCATATATGGTTTCCTTCATGCTGTACTCTGGCCTTGAGTTTCCCGCCATGCGACAGGAAGGGCACCATGGTTACCACGGGGACTAAGGATGGTATAAGCGGTATACAAGTGGTAGAAGTCTATCCATGTCCATCCTAAAGCATCCTAAAGCAACCTAAAGCTACATGTTAGGTAACTTGTGCAGGGTCCAACTCCCAGCTGCCATAGCTAAACTCAGTGAAGTCTGTCGATGAAACTATGGACTGGTGACTGGTAATCTGCAAAAAACGCTCCTGAGTCTGCGGCATCATAAGCCCGCTTGGATTGCCTTTACCACATTCAGAGCATAATGTCCTTGGGCATGCATTCAGCGCAAAAATGGAATGACTTCTGACCTACCTCTTCATGATCTGCCGAAAAAAGCAGTGATGAGGCACAGACCGATTCATTGGTACATTCGCCTTCCATTGCAGCAATATATTTCGAGAATCTGGAGCTTCCTTCTGAATTTCACCCTTATCCCAAACAGCACTTGTGATCCCGGCCTCTGGTTTCTTTCGAGGTGGAACCACTGGAACTGGAGGACTTGGAACACTTTGTTTCCCACGAGTGCGCGGGACGCTGGGGACGCTGGGGACGCTGGTTCTCGGGACGCTCACCGATGGGCTGCGCGAAGGAGAGGCACTGGGACTGGCAGGGCTTGCCGTCATGGACGGGCTGGGACTGCTTCGAGGACTGGTCATGGCATTCACGGTCCGAATCCCTGGGAGCGTTCCACGTGAAGTCGTTCCACCGCGGGAAGTCTCCCCACCACGTGAAGTCATTGAGCGCACTGAGCGAACCTGCCCACAGACCGCTGCATTATTGGGAACATGTTGGATATGATATCTCTGTATGTATTATAATATACATAAAACATTCTTCTTTATTGACCTTTACTCAGCATCTCGCATGTCGATGCATGTTGCATTTCTCATTGCACATTTCTCTGGCTAGAAGCCCATGGCCTCCTCTCGATACTTCTGAGCCTCTTTTTCAGCCTCTCAAATCAACATGTTGATAGCAAGTACTGATCATGGATGATGAACGAAAGGAAGGGATACAACATCCGAATGACGGACACACCAGAAAATCATACTGTCATCGCACCACTCAGCAATCTCATCATCAAATGCACGTGGTTTCAAGTTCGCGCAGGTCAAACATTTACATTCCTCGGTATGACATAAACAGTTTGAAAAATGTGTGGTCAGGGTGTCATCAGGAGCCTCTTGTTCGGATTTGACCTTAAAAAAACACCAATCCAGAAGTGTGAGAGAAATCATGGCAGCCTGTTATATCCTGTGATACATGCTGCACCGCTTTGCTGAGGTCAATACCATCTGTGATGACTTGGACTTACGTGCCTTGCTATCCTTGCTCTTTTTCTCCCGCGAAGATTTGTCCCTCTGGACACTCTCCTCTCTTTCCCTCTTGACCTCAATGCGTTCTTAGATTTCGGCAGTGCCCCACGCCCTCTGCTATCCACTTCAACCTCCCCACTCACTGAAAGACACCAAAACGATCCAAAACGTCCTACAAAAACATGTAGTTCAATGAATGTGTCTACAATGCATCCATGCAACTCTCGGGGCTTGTGGTTGTCCATGTTGTCTAGGTTGGGGTTCTTCATCAACCCAGACCTCCACATCAATGGCAGAAAGCAATTCAATGCAAAAAACCTTTGTGCCTTTGTGAAGCTGAATTTCTCTGCCAATTCAAATCGGATTTCTTGAACAAAGGGTTGGATGGGCTTGGCCTGCTGCGTGGCTTGAAATCTCTTACAGGAACTGCATTGGGGTCCATCGATAGGCCCGCAGCGGCCTGAGAGGAATGCTAGGCCCACTGGCTGCTACGCCAGCAGCGGATCTGGATGCCCCATGGGTACAGTACCCCTAAGTTCCCAGCCGTCGGAACCAGGAATCGCTTGCACACCCAGCACCCTACCGCAATAGTATGTTCCGCAAAAGCCTGGCCGGTGTATGGCATCAGGATCCTTGAACTTGTCTCAAGTGTTCCCAGATCCCTGCTGCATTGAATCTCTCAAGGATAAGGGTTCGAATAAGTCTGGAATGGTCTGGAACAAGCATGGGAGAGAAAACATGCCTCGTTTTTACATGTGTCAGACGCAACGCTGCGAGATGACCCAGTTGCAAGTTCTCAACAGTTGATGGCCCTTTGGGACTTTGGGATTGAAAAATTGGGGCGAAACCGCATTTGAGGTTCAGGCCTCTGGTCTTTCCAGGCCGAAGCTGGCATCCTTCATCGTTGATGTAGAACGCCTCAGCGGGCGGCCGGGCACCCTTCCAAGAGCTGAGGTAGGTATGCTGATATGCCAGTCTCCGGGAAAAGGCGTTAAATGCGTTAAATCCTAAGTTAACATAAGTTAACAACATCATCAAAGTCTTCACAGTGATAATATGGACTCAGCTGCTCAAAAGTGCAAGTCCAAGCAACCTGAAAAGACCTGATCAGGGATACGGATAGAGTACATCCCCACTGCAGCAGTATCTGGGCCTTCTGCCTACCTTTCAGAGCTGCCAAGAATCTGGATGAGGCACGCCACTGATTCACTTGGCATCCTACTCCTGCAATCTCTGGCATGAAGGACACTGAGGCCTGACCACGAGAATCTATCTTCACACACCGATTCAACACAAAACGTGTCATGTCCCACAACAAGTCTGCGCGCCCCTCCATCGGACCGCATTGGCCACCTGTGCCTTCCACCAGAAGTGCACGTTTCGATTTTCAGAAGGAGCAGGGCTCACGACTCTCACGACGACCATTTTCGGTCATGGCATCTGGGACTCACACCAGCCACAACACCATTCCTGCATGCATGGGCACAGCATGATGCATCCTCGACGCAAAAAGTCGTTGGCTAAAGCACATGAAGCACATGAAGCATATGAAGCACTCCAGAAAGTGCGGGCCTTCCGCAGTAGAATTTAAAGCCTGAATCCACTGAATCCACTGAATCCGCTGAATCCGCTGAATCCACTGTGCTTTGAAACGATCACGAAGCAAAATCATGCAAAATCCACACACTGCGCTGACTCCGCAACAAGAAACTTAGAAAAATATCAAAGGATTTGATGATTGAGATGCAGGCATGCTTTGGAGCTTGTACTGCGCTTGACGGGAAAGCCGTCGTCATTGAGATCAGGCTGACAGGATCAGTGGATCAAAAAGAGCTAAGATAGTTGAATTAAAACCGCTTATTTGGCAGCAACTCTTTAGCCTCATAGCGCTTCTGGAATTCTGCACAGGAACGGCACTGCGGCCTTGCCAATTCACAGCAGAGGGGCTGAAACACTGCGAATGCTTCATGTCTGGCCGGACCCTCCCTCTGGACCGCATTGATCGCTGGCTCCTGGAACCTTCAGGGGTTCACAGGTCGTCCCACATTCCTCGCCAAAGCTTAAAGAGGCTGTGATGCGCACTTCAGAAGGATCCAGGATGCGTCCGCAATACCACCTGTCAGTAGCCATACTTGTCATGTTCCAATCAGCAGAGCTTGTGAACATATTGGTGCTGTCATTCAGGAGGCCTGCCACGGAAACCAGCTTCGGTTCCAAGCCTTAAAAGTCAGACGCGCTTGTCTGAGTCCCTTGATTGGAGTCCGTCAGTTTGCTTCTGACTTCTGTGGGTAGGGCCTCACCATGAAACCATCATTGTTCATGGGCACCTGAACAAGGCATTGGCAAGCTCGTCTGAACTTTCGTGCAGTTGCTGCATCTACGAATCTACAAGTGCCTTTCCAGTGTGAGAGTATGATGGCTGGGAGAGCAAAGTAGCAGATGTTGGCCGACTAGCAGGTGCTGCACCAGCTGTCCTCATTGCTCTCGGACTGGTGGCTCTGGCTTGTTTGTGTCCGAAATAAAAAGAACAAACAACTCCAACCCAACTCCAAACCCTTCCAATCTCAGACCCTCGGCTCCTCTTGGCCCATCCTGATGCTGGACGCCAATTCGAAGAGGCCCTTGGAATTGGTCCGAAGCTTCAAACCGCCATCTTGCTTACGCAAATGACTTCTTTCCACAGATGATAGTCCTATACAGCAAATGCTTTCATGGGTTTGAAGTTTGTTTGCCATGCTCCCCACAGTGCGCTAGTTTCCATGTCTAGTGAGATAATGTGAAATAATCCTTCCTTCTTCAGCCAGAATGTGTGAGCTTTCGCAAGTTCTTGAACGTGAACAAGCTATATATATATATATACCGCCCCTTTCAGAGATCTTGGTGAAATGACAGTTGTCTGGGAGTCAAAATTACAGTATTAATATTATTAATATGTATTAATCCTCAGACAATGGCTGGTTTGATACCGCAGATCAATTTTTGTGGCTCGGTACCCTGAGATTGTGGCGTCCTCCGACGCCGAGCAGCTGGGAGTGTCGCCTTGGAGCGGAAAAACTGAGACATCATTGTTGCAGCTGTATGTCATCAGTCATCACTACCACTACCATCATGATCATCATAATCAAAATCATCATCATACTGGTCACCATCAACGTCATGATGATAATCATGGTAAGAGATAATTGTCATTTTAATCGCCGTCAGTAGAAGCATTCCCGGCAGCACTGATGTAGTTACCATGAGAGCGCGTGCTTGCACGCAGTAGGCTCATCAAAACATGATCATCCAACAATGGCTGGGACTCCCAAAAGTTTAACAACCACACCCTACATCCCAAGATGGAAATACAGGTTTCACAGATACATAAATATCGGAATATCACGAAACACACAACAAAACCTGGAAGCGCAGACAGGACCTGGACACCATTGGACGACGTTCTACTATACCAAATGACCAGTTGACTCGCAATGAGAAGCACGAAGGCGACATCAAACGTCACAACAATCTCTATATAAAATAATAGATAATATCATATATATATATGATATGATATATATATATATATGATATTATATACATATATATATGAGAGCACATCTACATATGCACACTACCCTATCACAATCATTCCAACAAAAATCATCTTATCTAGCACAGACATACAGTATGTGACAAAACCAGATCACGGTGACAGGAAGCAGAACACGGAGCACAAGGAGATTATCACACAATGAGGAGAAAGCCATCATGAGAAGACCTGACTTCTTGGGAATGAAGCTGAAGCTCCAGCACAACAAAAATCGCAAAGATTGTCAGAAACACAAATTTTCGGCCATGTATTGATTTAATGAAACAAAACAGCAGGCATCGACAGGCATTGTGCAGAAGGTGCAACAGCTTCCAGTGCATCCGCACCTAGCACAATGGCACGATGCCCAAGTCTCATCTGCTCAACATTTGGGCTTCAGGCCGTTCCTGGTCGACCAGAACGACGTTTTCTTGTAGCACCTGGGGAGCCAAGGAGTTCATTAAGGCTACAGCGCTACATGATGCTACATGTGCTATATTCATCAATATTCTTAGAAGTGGACCATCAGGCAACTCCGTCTGCCTCACCGGTGATCTGCTCCAAATTTTGCTTCGTCAGAGTCTCTCCAGCTTAAAGGCACGTTATACAGGCTGCGACTATTAAGTTCCACTATGTTCAAAATACTCCTCGGCTAAGGGCTAGTTGACAGTGGCAAGTGTGCTTAGGCACCAGACTTGGGAGTTTCCAACGGAATCGGTTCGGCCTTGGAAACTCCAAGTGACACCAAGGGTTGACCGCTTGGGGAAACAAGCGATGCCCCCAGTGCAGCTGAGAGTCCCAAGGGAACATGCTGTACGGCAGTGGTTTGACTGTCTTTACATTGGATGTATCAGATTGAAGCACTTGGTCAAAAAAAACGTGTTGGAGCTCAACCAGCTTTCGTCTTCAGGTGATCGATATTCGTGGCCATAGGTTTGAGAGGTAGGTAGGTCGAGGTTGGTGTTTCGGTGGTGTAGACACTGTAGACACCTCTTCTTTGCATGTCACAAACCACATGGAAACTTCAAAACAGCTGCTACGAGTATGAATTCAGTTTCAAGGCAGGAGTGTGAAGTCTTTCTATGCTGGCGCTGCCTCCCATGCAACTCACATGACGGGATGCCTATTTCTCTCAAACGAGAAGTCCTCTCAACACCGCGGCTAATTCGGCGGTGCTTGTCCACTTTGCCTTGTCTTTGAAAGCAAAATGACTCATGATTATTTACGCATATTTACGCATCATCTGCACTTGCTGACCAAATGTCAGCTACAGTATAGCCTTGCGGGAAAGGATCACTGGGATCACAAATTACTTCGCTGTGCTGCGTGATCCAAGCTCTTCCTGATATAGTTGGTACAACTGCTTTCACAGGTTCTGCAGCTCCAATTGTGACTTCCTCCAAGAGTCTTCCAACAAATTCGCTTCCGATGATGCTTTCGTGCACAAAGTCTTCCTCCAATCCAAGGCGTCCTCGTGCGTGCATTTGCGCCATAACGGCACAAGTTCCCGTTCCACATGGAGAACGATCGATCATTCCAGTCCAGCTTTCAGGGTTGTCCCAACTAAGCTTACCATTCGACATGACAACGGCATTTCGGCCCCTCATAGCATCCCCGTCTCTCCGTTGATTGTCCGTGAAGACCAGAATGTCACAGCCTGGATAATCGAACTCCGGGTGATTCACAGGATTCTGCTCCCTGCATGCAATCTTGATCATCTCTCCCAGCTTGCAGATTTCACGACCATTGCTTGGCACAAGTTGCAAATCGATCCTTTGGGCATCAACAATAGCATAAAACATGCCACCATATGCAATGTCTAGTTGCACAGTGCCAATCTCTGGAACTTCAACCTCGACATCCATGTCTTTGGGGCGACAAAAAGACGGAACGTTTCGCAAAGTTATCTGCAGAGCTTTGCCATTTTGGCATCTTGCTTGTATTCCAACAAGGCCGGCTGGTGTTTCCAAATCAAACTCTGTCAGGGGTTCCACCATTGGAACCATTCCAGTCTCCAACAAAGCTGTTGCAACGCACATCATATTGTGTCCACTCATCGCAGGATATACGCGCCCCTGTTCAGCAATCACAACACCAAATGCGGCAGTTGGAAAAACTCCTGAGGGCGGAAAAATAAAGTTGGCATTTTGGCATGGGTAGCCACGTGGTTCCAAAAGCAACAGCTTTCTCAGGGCATCAAGTCTGGGCTGCATCATCAGATTTCGTTTTTCTTGCATAGTGCCTGATATCTGGGGGACTCCTCCAACCACCACGCGTGCAGGTTCCCCGCCCGCATGACAGTCGATGCACTTCAGACGCAGTCCAGCTCCCCATCCTTCGAAACCCTCGGCAAAGAACCTCGGAAGAACCGCAGACCATGCGCCATGCGTCAGCTGGAGACTTCGTCGTTGAAACATGGCCCCATGGGCCAAGTGTACTCCGAGCCGTGTTTTAAGGTCTCACGGAAATGCCGTCCATTGGATCTGCTCAGTCACTGCTGGAAACTCAAAGCTCAAAACTATCACCAAAATCAGATTCATTGTTCATTGGAAAACTCGAAGGAAAAAGCTGCTCATAGCTGCCCATAGCTGCTCATGCCTTCCATTTTCCGCTCAGACGGCGTCAGTGTCTCAGGAAACATTGCTCCGCAGGATGCAAAGGCTGGACTTTTCAGCCTGCACCAATTCAGCGGTTTCCGAGGAGCGTGAGGTCTGGTGACAGAAATCATGATAAATCATGTATATAATGTAATTATATGCCATATACTCATGACTAACCTTACTTGTGCTGTCTGGGCCATCGGAGCCAAACTGTTCGTTTTCCGAACCGCCTGAAGATCAGCGTTCTGGACTAGCCTGCACCATGGCACTGTTGCAAAAGTGGTCTTGGTTTCTTTCAAGCATCATCACGAAATCTGTGAGATTCTTGGAGTGCCAGCCTTTCTTGGGACTTTTTGCGCGTCCTGAAGCACTCATGTTCAAGACAATGTTTTTTTGTCAGTGACTTTGTTCACTGCTGATCCATGGCACCTGCAGTTGCTGGAGATGGAGATTTCGTCGGGGGCCGTCTGGTACCTGGACAGCAGGACAACATAGGCTCAGTTGCACGGGCTGTGGCTATGGCTACAGTGTCCTTCCTGGGGGCCTGGGGTATCCATCGAATTGGTTTCTCGCATCTCAAACCCCGCCACCCCGATTTTGCCAGTGCCGATGCTGCACATGCCCTGAGAGTTGTCTTGACGCAGTTGATAGGGGTTGGACTAGAGGTAGCTGTTAATGCAAAGGCCACTTTAATAAGGTGTGTCCACAGCAGGCTCATATGCTAAGGTTTCAGAACCATGAGGTTTCCTTTTTTTGCAACCCTGGGAGCAAGTTTCTGCGACCGCAGCAAAAATCAGATTTCATGGGAAAAAAGTTTGAAGACACGCAACTTTTCCTTGCACCCAGGGCAAAGGAATAAACTTGGACAGGAGTGAAGGATCAAGTAAATGCGATCTGTTGCAGAAAATCTGGCTCTGAAGCCAACATCTCTAGATTCTGACTGAAAAGGGTTGGCGACCGGAGCCTCCCTACCAAACGTTGGCTGAAACGAATATCCTGCTTCTTTCCACCACTCCCCTCGAAATGGTGTAATCGATGCCTCATCCTCATTGCTTTGATGAGTCATAAGAGGCATTGGCATGCCGAGAGTTACAAAACCACAGGCCATTGAAGGATAATTCACTGGATTTGCTGCCAGAGTTTGCAGAGGAAACCACAAGGTTCAAATGTGACAAGCTGACATCCCAGTTCCACCAAGCCTGGTCTGATGCGAGAATCAAACCTCACACAGCTCAAAAAGGGGACCTTATAAGCAGGCTAAGCAGTGACAACTCACTCCAAGGATGGAGCTGATCTTCTAACCCATCTGTACCATAGATCTCCTCCAAGACATCCTGTCGCAAGTTTCCAGAAAGACATGGAACATATGAAACTGTGGAACTTACGGGACCTTATGACCTCTTTTTACTGCGCAAGTGGGGGCCTTGACACCTCTCTTCTGCTCTTTCTGCTGTTCCTTCAACTTCTCTGCCTGCTCCTCTTTGAAAAGCTCCTCCCTGCAGCAAAACTTGACCAAAAGGTCTCTGCTTAGCTTGTCCACCTCAACAAGTGCCATACTCTCCACAATTAATCTCACTATATACACATGTTTCAGCCTCAAATATATCCAAATCCGGGTTCCAGCGTGGGCCTATCGTTGTCTCAGTTGAAAAACTGCAACTGCTGGCCTCCATCCATCCGGATTCAAAGCTCTTCTGATTTTTTGTTTCCTCAAGTTGTCTTCCTCGTCGCCACACAGCCAAAGCTCAAGATTCCAGGCAGAGGCCAGAAAAATAAGGTATCAAGCAAAACAAGCATACAAGTGTATTTCATACTTACAGCATGTCCCGCACAAATATGCCACACATGTCACTTGCCAAACGTAGCTCCTCTGTCTTCTCTCTGAGCCACTTTTCGTAGGTCTCCTTTCGAGGCTGCAATTCACAGCTGGATCAGAGGAGCTTGGATAAAAAGATGCTGTATCCACAAACGTATGTGTATGTGATATATATAGATATATATGATATTATTATTATATATAAAATATTATATATATACCATTGTTTATATGTATGATATATGTTTAATATATATATAAGATATTTTTCACACACGCACATACACACATACATACATATATATATATATATGTATAAGTCATATAATCAATATATCAATCAATATACTGGATCTGCAAAGCATTACTGACCGTCAAGCCAAGCCTTGGCGCTGATGACCGTGATGGCCAGGACCTAGCTTGGACCCTGACTGCCCTGGCTTCACACATCCATAGCCGCTGAAAATCATCATTTTGCCTCTAACAATGATTGACAATTGCCATTCATAAAACAGGCCATCCCACCCAAACATTGATCAACTGGGATCATTTTCAAGTACGGAGGAAAAATGCAAACCACCAATCAGAAGAAGGTGGCATCGTAGATATTGATCCGCCCGTCCGATCATTCTGGGTCAGCGCCATACCCTGGTTCTGGGTCAGCGACGATTAGAGTGAAGACCGTCTCCAAACGTGAATTCGTCTCTGGGTCGAGTGTCATGAACCACCTTGCCATTCTCAGCATTTGAACTTTACCAGGAATGCCAAGCAGTGTGATGCCAAGAATTGGGATATCTTGGCAAGGCACTCAATGGCACGATCCAAGGGGTCCGAGTTGTCCGGGTTGTAGTCATCCGGACTCGACAGGGTGAAAGTAGAAGGCTGAAGAGCAAACGAATCAAAGGAGCCGATGTTGCAAAATGCAAGAGAGATTAGAGAGAGATAAGAACGTCGCCGATAGTGTATCATGTTTGGCGCATGCTGCAGACTTAGAAGGGCACAAACGCTGGAATGGTGGCAGCTCGGGCTGTGCCTGCGGCACAGTGCCATGCGAATTGAGGGGTTGAACGGGGTTGAACCGTTTTGAACACTTTGCAAAATTCTGAGGTCGCATCTGCGTGCCATCTGCGTGCCTGTGGAGGATCAGCATTTCGTGCCACAGTCCTTGTCCTTCTGTGCCTCGGTCTGCAGCTATTGTGGCACATTTTTTCTCATTTTGCGACACGTCAAAAAAAAAAAATGTTTGCCATGTGACACAGTGTGCGGCGCGCAACCACCTGCCGCAAGGCGGAAGGTGTGGCAGGACAAAGGGACAAAGGGACGACACCAAGAAAGAGGAGGAAACTCATTCTCTGCACACCACCCTGATAAGAAGAGCAAGACTGCAAACAGTGATTTTGAAGAGGTCAGCGGCAAAATTCAGTATGGTGCAAAACATCATGACACAAATAGTAGCAGAGACTTTGCATGATGCGATGGCCATGATGGAGATCATGAAAATCATTAAGATAATGGTGGTGATTCAATAACAATAATTATTATTATCATTACAAATAGTAATAACAATAGTAATAATAATTGTAATTGATAATGATCCTGATAATAATAACAAAAATAGTAATAATAATCCGCCGGCCTGCCGGTCTGTTTTGTGGATGTTCTTGTGATACATCTTGTGATAGTTTTAGCTTCACCTATAGATTGTTTCTGCGCAGATTTTTGCTTTGCTTGCGTTGCTCCGGCTGGGTATAGCCGCATAGCCTTTCCGTTGAGGCTTGGTACACCTTCGGTTGAGTCCCAGTTCTACAGTATCTCCTGGCTTAGGTTGCGTTACAAGTAGTACCCGGGCAAGCCCGGAGCGGAAGTTTCAAAATTGAAACGATGCAAATGATGCGGATGATGCTTATGGTGTTTGTGATGCTTGTGATGCTTATTATGCGGATACGGCTGATGGTGGCGGTGGTGGTGACAGCACAAAGTTGCATTTCATGCCACACTCGAGCAATCTGTACTCAAACCAAACCCCGTGGCCAGCTCCGCCTGTGAAAAGGACGGCATTAAAAGCGTATGGCACAACCTTGGCCCAGATTTGCATTCTGCTGCGTTTTTTTCCGGTTTCAAGCTCGGTCCAGGGCGGCGCCAACCAACAAGGTTCGCAGCAAACGAGAGCATCTCAAAGACCTGCTCCTGCCAATGAATTGGCATGGCCGCTTTATTGGGGGAAAATCATAAGAAACTTTAATAAACCATGATACACTATTGGATTTTAAGGGCATCCATGTCAGACAGCCAGATGTCCTGAGCTGGTTTGCCATGGCGAAAGCAAACCCTTTGAGTGTTCTTGTGTTAACTATTGATAGCATGACATCCATGCAAATGAGTTGACGTAAGGTAAAAAAGATTAGGGGGGTGCCCTGGAAGAAAACTTCTGGACGCGCTTGCTCATATATGTCGAATTGTAATGTCTAAAAATCTAAACCAAAACTGCTGCGCGGCAAGGATGGATGTGCAAGCTGGAAACCAGAAAAAATAGCATCAATCCGAGAAACTGAAAACAGGTTAAGAATCAGAGAAAGCATCGCTTTGCACCTTTTATGTCCACTATAGCCGAATCGGACTGCAATCAAGTACGGAGCACCAGCTGAAACAAAAAATGTCCAAGAGTGCTGACCGTCTGAATATTCCTGAAGCCTTCTATGCTGGGCCAGCGCAGCAGCTTGCTGGCCCTTGCGGTTCTACCAGTTTCTACCACTCAGTCGGGCAGAATCTCCCAGTCCGTTCAGATCTACCTCATGTTGAACTGAGCAAAGAATGCACAAAGTATAGCAAAGTCAAGAATCCAGGTACCCCTTGATCATCACTTCAGCTAGCTTCCCAACTGCCCACAAATTGTTCATTTTCTTCAACTCCACTTCCAAGTCTTATCAAATCACGAACCTAGCAAGAAAGTAATTTCTTCAGACCCTTGAAATTCTGGCTAGTTTATAGTCAGCCAGGCTATTTGTTGAGCATTCTTCCATCAAAAACAACCTCGGTTGTCTCTTGGAACCGTGGAACCTGTCCCTGGAACTGGTTTCCAAGGGACTCAATGTCCGTGCCCTGGAAGGAGGGGATCCGAGATAGGCACCTTCCAAGGCATTTCGCGATTTCGCTATTTCGGCAGCATCCAACAGGCCCAGTTTCAAGCTGACGGAAGCGTTGCCTTAAGTGGATCAGCAGTTTTCTCTGGAATCATCTGACCTGAGTGTGAGGACTGCAGGGCATTGCACATCGACAGAACTAGGAATCATCAGGCTTGTGGCACTTAAATGGCCCAGGATTGGTAAAAATGCAAGTCTCAGCAAACCAAGCATTCAACGATGGACGAACGGATACTGAATGCCAGGATAGTGCCTTGGAGCGATGGCGAGTAAAAACCCGCTTTCGTTTTTTCACGTTAAAGAAACCAAACATCTGAGTGAAATACTGAATGAGCCAGTTCTCACGCAGCTTGAAGTAGAAATCTTTCATCCTCAGGTCGAAACAAAAAAATCGTCTGTACAAGTTCTGAGTTCTGAAGGCTTCAAATGCGATTCTAAACTGAGCTTTCAACTCATTGAGAGTGAAGGCATGGTCGTGCCCTCTGTAAAAGTATCGCACCTCTGAACATGCTTCAAAGATGAGGCTCGACTTCCTGTGCTTGCAAGCGCTTGCAAGGCTGCAAATCCCTGCCTTCGCCTGCTCCTGGGCGATCTTAGCGGCTGGCCTTGTACCTTGATAAGCTCTGCAAACTCTCGCTAAGGCTTGTTCCACGGCATACATGTGCATCTACACATCTGCTTACACACAGTAGTGCAATTGTACACAAGTCCATGCAAATCATCACATCATCTAGTCTCTGTCTAAACTGCAGTTTCATCATACTGTGAGGTTTTGTTGCTTCATGTGCATAGCTAGCCTGGATTCGCATATGCTGTCTGAAGTCGGAACCTGAGAGAACGAAACAGCAATAAAAAACAATCCCGAGACAAAGGAAGATGAAAAACTAGGGCAAAGAAGACTCAAAACCGATGACAGCTAACACCGTTTGTCCACTGCCATGCATATATTATTCACGAAAAATCAAAGAATCACACACAGCAAGATACTGCAAATTAATCAGCTGTCAGTGTTCCAAAACTCTGTGAGCCCAAACTTTGGTGAGTGCATGTAGTACTTCTCCCTTCGCTCCATGGGAGCTGTTGAAAAAGCACCGGTCCTTCAGGCGTCAAAGGAAACACCGATTCTATTTAATTGTGCTAAATCTTGATGGATTTGGCCAAATCTGAGACTCGGGCCACCAAAAAAACACACAGAGCACGATATACCCAGTATGATGGACCTTGCAGGTCAGTCAGTGCACTCAGACCTGCAAGCTGAAACTCCTCTGTTTTGCTCAGCTTCTTGGGTCCCTGCATTGAAGACATGTTGTCGGGTCACAAAGTGTTGAGCCCAGAAGTACTTCCAGAATGGAGCTCGCCTGCAAGTGTACAGCTTGGGTCATCTTAGGTCTAAGGATTTCTGCATTTCTGTTGGAATGGCGCAGGAAAATATTTGTTCACCCGTCGCTCCCCTGGGTGTTGTACACGTTGCCGCATTACAGTACTTTTTGTGATTGTGTGTAATTGAGAGTCTGTCCCTTTGTATGTGAAACATTGGCACAAGCCCAGTCTGCCACGCTCCATGCCTGTAGTTTGGAATCTCGAAAGCTCCATGAAGTCCTGAAAGAACATAACTGCGCTTCCCTCGTCTCGGGCACAGCGGACACCACAGTCAATGAACGAAAATAGAAGGGCAGTCCACCACCATTGAAGGAGATGAACTCATCAGGCTTGATGTTCCGCTCCAAAGGCGCAATGGCCTGGGTGTTTGGGCATTTTTTACATGGCTTGGATCCCTGATTTTACATATCAGTCAGTCATATGACATGGTCACTACATAGCTTGACAAGGTTTGAGATTCCGGCCGAGCGAGCAATGCGGGATAACCAGAATGCCATGCCCTGGACTTCACAATGAAATCGACCGATGCCGATTGAAAGAGGCAAAAAACAGAAAGCATGAGAAACAATGACGGCGACTGGCCTGTCCACGTGGCTAGCAGCCACCCTTTTCCAAAAATATCAAAAATCCTATTTTGGTTCAGCCCCTTCCAACCCCATGCTGCGGCATGCAGTGGCTATCCAAGATCCATGTCATCAGTCGCAGGCCAAAGCAGCAAAGAAACGAGAAACAACAAAGCTTGCCTTCAGCTACTTGCAAACTGTGGCAGAAACATACATTGCAAGCTAGGTACACATCCTGCCTTCTGCAATTCTTGCTAAGTGCAGGAAGTCGTTGTCATCAAAAACTTGAAAGGAGAATCTAGACTGAACAAAGTTCAAGCAAAAGAAAGAAAGAGAGAGAGAGAGAGATTCAGACTATCTGCGTATGTGTATATATATATATATATACCTATTTATATATATATATATATTCTATATATATATATTCTATATATTCTATATTATATATATATGTGTGGCTCACTCTTGTGCTCCCGCAGCTCTTTTCTCAACGAGCTGTTCTGGCATCTGTAGTAAGGCCTTTCACGGCCAGCAACGCGTTGCCATTCATCAGATGGCTCTGCCATGGGAGGTGGGTTAGGGCCGCAATTCTGCCCAATCGCATCCAAACATGCCAAACATGTGTGGCTCACTCTTGTGCTCCCGCAGCTCTTTTCTCAACGAGCTGTTCTGGCATCTGTAGTAAGGCCTTTCACGGCCAGCAACGCGTTGCCATTCATCAGATGGCTCTGCCATCCACCTCACTTCCGTGGCCTACAGCAAAAACAAATCAAAGATTTGGGTGCGCTGGGCGCTGCGGGCATCACTTGATAAAGTGAGGGAAACAGGCCTGGAGAACTTGTATTCGGTGGCGTACTCTATGAGGAAGGGAAGGCAAAAGCGACAACGCTGCTGTTTCTTGGAGGTAATACCCCAAAGTCTGGGCATGCTGCAGTCTCATCTTCCACATCAACTCAGTCAGAGCCAAGCCCCTACGGTGAAGGCAAACAGCTCCCCCACCTCTAAGTCCACCAGGTGTCAGCTGATGCTGACTAGAAATCTGCAAACGAGCCAGCAACGCATTCCATCGGCTTCGGTACGCGCCCTGAGAGCCAGAGTACAGCAAGTCATCAGGGTGCAGGCAATCCCACACTTTGCAAAGAAAAGCGACTGCAGCCCCTTCTTCTATGGTGCTATACTGTACTTTGGCGCCGCGTCTGCGGCTCTTTGGAGCAAGAAACCTGATGTAAATCACTGGTTCGTTGTGCAGCAGATCTCTAGGGGTCAGGATCTCACGACGTCTGACCTTCAGGAGTTCCCCAATGCGAGAAACAGAGTAAAAGCAGGCAAGAGTGATCGCAGACCAACGCTCCCACTTCCAGGCCAAAGCAAGGCTCACCATTGCCAGCATAATTGGTTCCGGCATAGGAGGTCTGTGTTTGCTGGGCTCTTGCATCTCCCACTTCGAAACAGTCTCCCAAGCTGGAGTCATGAAAACCTTTATCTGCGGGTGTAGCTTTTGCACGTGAGCAAGCAGTTGACGGTAAACATGGAGTGCAACTCCGTCAGAAAAACAAAAATGACCGTAAGCAACTAGGCTCTGGACAAACAAGCCTGGTGAAGCATTGAGCCAGTCCACCGGTGCTGCACCATCAAAAGTTCTTTCAAACCAGCATGAAAACTGCCGCCAAATCTTGCTACGAAGCAGTATCGTAGCAGGCTCGAGCAGCTCCACGTCGCCCAGCCATATGTTTGGACGGCCAGCTGCATAGCTTGCAGGACCAGGGTTTGTAGCTTCTCCAATGCGCCTCGAAAAAGAGCGGGCGCAGGAACTGACATCAACCTTTCTCCGCTCAGGCAGCAGACCACAGTCAACCAAAGTTGCCCATGCCAGGCACTCACACACGCCCCTGGGGTAGGGCTCGGCCAATTTTGTAAACGACAGCCCCTTCTCTTTGCACCGCCCACGTAACGCTACATGCTCATGGTTTCCCAAACAAAAGCATCTCTGTCCTCGCAGATGGGTCGAAGTCCTAAACTTCGTCCTCTTTCGCCATGGAGTCCCAAAGCGGCAGTAATCCAGGTCCAAATCGCCCACTCTGGCGTCAGCCAGCACTTCGTCCCAGCTTAGGTGGCCCTGCTGTCGCCACAACCTAGAAAGGAACGGGTTTTCGACCCAAAAGACTACGTCTGCACTCAAACAGGCCTTGACACACTGCAAAACAAAGTCCAGCATCTCGTTTCCCATCCTATTTTTGCACTGCTGCAGTTCTGAAGCCCACGGAACACCTTCTGGATGTTCTCTCGTCCGGCATGCAGGAGTCACCGCTTGACTGAACGAAGCACAAACTGGCCCCGCTCCCATGGCTAAAAACGCGCCCGACCTAATCAAAAACAGCAGCTGCTCTTGCAAGGAAGGGGAAAGGAGATTTTCAGACTCAGAGTGAGCGAGGTCAAAAGTCAAAGTCCAAGTAGCAGCATGTCTGACGCAAGCTTTTGAAAAACCCCTGCTTCCAGCAAAGAGGTCAAGAATTCCAGGCCCCGCGTCAAAGGCTTCCTCCAGAGTTGAAAATTCCTTCGACAGGACAAACTGGCTCGCATCAAACTGCTTCAACAGATTTCTCAGTTCCTCCGGTAAACCCTTTCTTGGGTGCGCTTCAGGCAAGGGGACGGCGAAGGATGGAGAAGAAGACCCAGGTGAGAGGCACCTGGAGGGCTGAGACGGAGGAGTGCAGGGAGATGGAGCAGGCACTGGGACAGCAAGACTCTCCTTGCTTGAGTGGAGGTAAGAGCTGGTCTCTCCAGCTCTGTTGCTGTGCTTGCGCTTGTTCTGCCTCCTCACACGTTTCCTCTGCATGCATGTCCTAACATCCACATCACAAGGTGCCATCAGGTCCTCCTCCATTGGAAGTTCACGCAAAGAAAACAAATCCACTCCATGCTGTCTCAGAAAAACTTCCATATCTTCAAAAAAACCCTCCTCTGCTCTGGCCAGCCAAGGCGCTGGCTCTCTTGTAGGACTCGGCACTTTTCTGGATCGCGTGGGAGCGTCTGCAGGGTTCTTCTTTGATCGCACATAACCGTAAAAGGCACGGTTGTTGTTGGCTACGTGCGAGGGGATCGACTTCCTCAGCTTCTTGTTGATAGCTGCAGATGAGGATCTCCCCTTTACCAAGCATGCAAGGGAGACTTGAGAGTCCTGCAAATGGACATAGTAAGACCCGGGATCCTCTCTCCCCTGAAGCTCTTCCGCATCTAAAGCGGCATCGACTTCGCCCAAGTTGATGTGCTGACGCCCTTTTCTACTGCTCACTTTTCCAAACTGAGAGAAAACTTTTGTCTCGACTATCTCATCCCAAAGCGGGTGCATGTCAAAACTTTGTTTCTCCGGCAGCTCCTCCTGTGCTTCCAGAAGCCCTTTTTCCCGTAGGTAGGCCCCTACAGGGCTCAGCAATCTGTTCCACATGCCCTTCTGTAAACCATACTTCTGAAACTCCTCAACACTGGCTTGAGAAAGGTGTGTGGAAACTGCTGCAGTGGCCCAGGGAGAAGCATCGCTGGCAATAAGGAGAGGAGAAGGGCGCAGGCGCATGTCAATGCAGGCAAGAGGAAGGAGAGCAACACACTGCAACAACTCCGTCTCCAGAGCGCTCGAGATCGTCAGAATGTCTGAGCGCTTCCGTCCTCTTTGTTCCTCATAAACAAACTGCAAGCATGACATAAACCTTCTCCGACACTGAAAAATCGAAACCAAACTTCCAGCGAGAACTTCTAAAAGCCCTACTGAGGTCTTTCCCAGCTTCAGCATCTCGAGGATGATGAAACCCACTGGCACGCTCCTTTTCAAGCAAGGTCGGAGGACCCCCGCATCACCGTCAAAGTCCATGCCCCAAAACGTGCCTTGAGCGGCATTGCTGACTGCTTTGTCGGGGTGTCGTGGGAGGCCCACCTTGTCATACAAAGCTCTGACCTCTTGTATGATCTCTTCGCAAGGACTGCTCTGAAGGCTCGCATGTTGTGGCGAGCTTTGCAAAGGTTGCTGAGAAACCTCACTTCGGTGCAGGTCTGACTTTCTCCGCTTCTCTATCAAAACAAAGTCATCTATCATCAGCCCTGCCACAAAAGGTTTCCTGGAAGGTCTGCCCTTCAGTGTGATGAAGTCGCTGAGGGAAAGCTTGGGCGACCTCAGCAGACAGCTAAGGTGAGCCGTCTGACCATAGGTAACGGCGCGGCAGTCGCCCATGGCCATAGTGCCCAAACAAGGCACCAGCTTCTCAAACTTCCACATCCAAGGCCGGAAGCATCGCAGGTGCGACACCTGCTGCGGCCGCACATCCATTGCCAGTGCGTTGCGCCGCAGGCGCTGAGGGCTAATGCAGAAGGCATGGTAAAACTCTCGTATATCCTCAGAAAACATTCTTGCAACCTCATCCGGCTGGAGAAAAAGGTGAGTAAACTGAGAAACTGAGCCCAGGCTGTGGATCCAAAGAGAGTCTCTGCCATCCTCCAAAACATTCGGAGGCCTTGCATCAAGCACCATCCGGTCCTTCGCAGCATCTTTAGGGATGCTAAACATGCCATTTCTGTAAGCCATCCTCACATCTTTCTCAGGTAGGAGTTGAAGTCTTTCGCAGGCATCCAGGGTTTCAAGGAGCTTCACTTCGTTACACTTTCTGATGTGCACTCTGACTCTGGGCGCTGGGTGCTCCGCCACATCTGCAACAGCGGAGCAGTCCAAAGGGAAAAGGAAGGTTTCTCTGTTGTGATCATCGAGGAAAGGAGAGGGATCAAAGGATGGAGACTTCCAAAACTTGAGGCGCTCTGGTTCCACCTGCTTTGCAAGGGGAGCTTGAGTGTGCTGCATGCTACCCACGCACTTGCTTCTAAAAGAGGCACCCAAAATCCTTTTCTCTCTGCCACCCTCGTCTTCAGAAAAACAAAACTTTGATCCCTTGCCATAGTTTCTGAGCCCAACTTCAGTCGAAGAAGCAAAAGTCCAAAGCTTCTGCAAGACTTCCTCCACAGCTTCAACTTTCGCAGCCGCTCGGCCCATTTGCTCAGGGCCGACTGGAGAGCAGTCATTCCAGGTGTCAATGTGGAAGGTCAACAGCTTGACGACTCGCCACTGACTGCTATTCAACTTTGTGCCAAGGCCAGGCATGACGGCGTTGGCTTTCTTCTCCTCAAAACGCAAAGCATTGAGAGCCAAAACTGTAAAATTGAGACCCAACTTTCTGTTGGCGTCCTTCTGGTTGCGGTTCCCTCGCGGAAGGTGCAACTCAGGAAAAGGCAGGGGCATGGGCCACACCGTGCCTTCAGGCGCTCTCCTCAGAGCGCGGCCAGCTCGTTGAGAAAACCAGATCTGACTGAAGCGAGACCTGGAAGAGCAAATAAAGTCAAAAAGTGAATTCCAAATTGTACAGCCATGCACTGTGCTAGCACCTTCTCCGGGTGCTTTTCGGCCAAAATGGCCTTCTGTGCTCCTCAAGCTTGGGCCTGCTGCTGGGAGGCTTCGCTCCCTTTGCCGTGGCTCCCTTTCTCGCCGCTCCCTTTGCGATCGCCTTTTCCTCCCCCTGGCTTCTTTGTCTTTGTGCCCGCCTCCTTCTCCTTGTCGTTCCCGGGATGCCACTCCTTCTTGCTGCTGGGCCCCAACCTCTTGCGAGATTCCAAGTAGGAGTCTCGGTTCTTCAATCTCCACATCAAAACATCCAGCCATCTCTCGTCCATCAGCTTGCTGGCTGTCTGTTCCCATTGCTCTGGTCGCTCCTTTCCCTTGAAGGAGGACATGGGAGGAGCTTCCTCCAAGAGCGCCTCCTGTGCCATCACCCAACTGCCGTTGTCCAAAGCAGCTTGGTCCGCCGCCAGGATGCCCAATGCCGCTCGAGCTTGAGCTTCCGCCACAGCTCCAGCTTGCAGAGCGTCCAGAACTCCTCCAAGAATCCAGCAAAAGCGTATGGTTGTCGGGGCTTCGATGCTCTATCCAAGCTCGCCAACTCGTTGCTTGGCTGGAACTCCCGGGGGCCGTGCGAAGCACGTGGAAATCCTGCTCCATCAGCTCCATCACCGTGGCATACAGATACTTCGGGTTGTCCCGCAAGCAAGACTTCATCTTTTTGTACACAGCTGCTTTCGACTTGCCGCCGCTGGAGTGCGAAGGATCGGCGGCGTCTCCATCGACACCATCCAGCAAAGCTTCGACATCTCGGCTTTTCTTGTCTTTGGACTTGGCTAGGTCGCCCACTATCCGAGTGAGCTGCAAAACTGCCTTCTCTATAGGCGCCGCTCCTTCTTCTTCTGAAGCCGCATCCTCCTCGCTTTCTACGTCCTCTGGTCCCTCCTCCTCTGTTTCGCTGAGCGGGTTCTTCCGCAGAGCGGGCTTTCTGGGCATTGAAGGAGCATCCTGCATAGTGGAAGACTTCGCTACCAACTTTGAAAGAGTCCTCAACTGCTCCTCCGGAATCCCAGCTTCTCGAGCCGAGGTGAGCACAGCAGGATCCAAGCCAGGGAGATGCTCTCGCTTCAAACCGCTGTCTTTCTTCGAGCCAGCGGGCAAAACTCCGCGAGCAGCATCTGGTCCCTTTCTGACTCCTTCTCTTGTGCGACGGCTCTGGTCTTGAGGAGCCAGCCGGGCCAGACTCGCCTGCATCTGGCTTATAGCATCTTCTATATACTTCATCCTGTCTCCCAAAGGGAGCTCTCCCCCCTCTGGGCCAACGTCCTCTGCATCCTCCGCTTCTTCTGCTGCGCCTGAAATAGCTGACAGGAACAGGAAATGTTGGTCCGCCACCTCCGTCAACCCCGGACCGTATGGAATCAATTCCACGCTCCCGTCTGCTGACAGGACGGTGATGTCGGCATCTGCCAACGGACTGGCTCCTGCCTCCAACCCTCCGTAGAGGCTGCGATCCAAAAGCCCCACCCATAGTTTCAGAGGGGCCTCAGCCAGACAAACTTCTGGCTCCTCTGTGCTAGCTGGCAAAACTTCGACCTTCACGGTCTTTGTCAGGCCGTTGCGAGGGAGAAGGCGTCGAGCACCTGTCTTGTGCCAAGCCCCCGCAGGAACAGCCACCAAAAGACGGTCGTCAATGACCGTGATGGCAATGAGGTTGATCACCTTATCAGCCCCAGCCTCAGAAGTGAAGCTTAAACTCACCACTTTATAGTCTTCTGCCGCACTGCCGTCCTCTTGGACCAAGAGCGCCTGAGCAACCTCCTCAGGCACGCCCGGAATCTCAGGCATTTCTCAAAGAGGAGGGGACAAAAAAGCGTCCCGTCTCCAAAGCAATCTTCGCCTCCCACTTTGTTGCAAAGCCCACAAAAATCGAGCTTCCGCAGTCAGGCCCTCTCTTGCAAATGCCTCGGACAACCGCAAAACTGCTCTCCACTCTAGGCTCGGCTAAAGGGATGCCGTCAAAGCCGGCCACAACCACGTAAATCCGATTCTGAAGCTTCAGTCTGTCCCTACCTGAACTGCCTCGATGCTCACCCTCAACCGCTCTCCTCAGAAACCTTCCAATCTCCTCAGCTAAAAGTCTGCGTCCTCGGCTGTCCGAGCCAAGAACCTCAGTGTCCGCTGCTGAAGCAGCTGTCTGGTTTCTTGCAACTGGGCTGGTCCTTTCCGAAGAACTAGCTTCTGTGATCAAATCAAAACCACCGTTGCCTTCTTCTCGCACCCCCTCTTCCACAGTGGCAACTCTACGGTCAGTCTGAGCAGCTCTTTCTTCTAGACTGGCCACACGCAAAGTGAGAGATCGCAACTGAGCAGCAAGGGAGGAAATTGAGAGAGAACTTTGACTCATGCAACGACTCTGTGGAGAGGACCAAGGGGCCTATTGGGTATGGTGTTCCTCAGAGCCCTGATCCAAGCCAACCTCAGGATAAGCAGCAAGTCCAAAAGAGGAAGGAAGAGGCAGCCAAGAAGGAGGCCGATGCAGAAGGAAGTCCAATCCAAAGTCCAAGACTGCGGGAGTGGAGGAAGGAGAGAGCAGACCTCAGCAGTGGTCGGAGCAGGTGGCAACAGGAAGTTGGGGCTCGAGATCTCCTTCGCAAGAGTCAGCAGGGCACCGGTGACACTACCCGACGCCACCGAGGCAAGAACAGGCCTCATGCGCTTGAACCGCAATTCTGCCCAATCGCATCCAAACATGCCAAACATATATAACTTATATATATATAAAACCTGAACTTAAATTGGGTGAAATATTCTGCGCACAACTGCATCTTTTTGCTCTCGGAGCTACAGATCCAGGATATTGCGTTGCCTACCACAGGTAGCTCTGGTAGAATCAGTTGGAGATGGGCCAGGTGAATATCCTAAAGATCAAGAGATTAACTACTACTGTCAGTTGACATGCTGCTTTTTTTTCTATCCCATTTCATTTTTCGGTTTTCATCTTGACTTTCAGCTCTTGAAACACATTTGCTGCACACGAGGAATGTGGGATTACGTTGCGAGTCCAACTCAAGTACGAGGTAAGGTATCAGTTCTCATCTTGGGACCTCAAAGGCCCAAAGGCCCATACCATCCATGCCTCAAAGTTGTCAAAAAGGTTCTCCAGCAAATTGCTCGGATGGCTGCGCAGGACCAGCCGAGCCACTGCTTGACATGACCTGGAGGTTGTGGAGCAAGGTGGCCAGGACTGTCGTTGCTTTCCACGTCTTCCTTTCGGTGAAAAGCCAAGTGATTTTGCCCTTGCTACACCGAGAATCAAACATCGCCAGTGTATCGAGGGCAAGCAAGTACCTTCACACCACGATATCATGATGCATGCCCCAATACAAGCGTAAATCGCTTCACATGGCTTCACACAACAGCACTCGTACATCCATTTCGCGATGCCGTCGCCAGACCACAGCACTGGCTTTTGGAGACCCTGCCATATTCGCTGCGATGGCTTTGCATCATCAGAAGCCAACAATCATCTAAACCACTTAGGCTTGAAGACACAAGGCAGTCCTCCTTCCTGACCATCGTACACTCTTCCACTGAGTATCTGCCATAGAACGCCTGACCACTTTCAACACTTGCGTCAAACATTTGAGCGGGAGCTCAAATTCGCCCTTGAGACAAAAAATATGTTTTCCGCGCGAAAAAGGAGGGGTAATGGGGTGCCACAATACAGACTGTGCGTTCAGCACTCTTGGACCCTCGCTCTATGTATGTCACTGATCAAATCAACACTAAGTCACTAAACCACACATTTAAATGACCAAACAAAACTATCCTCATGCAGGAAGTGGATGTTGTTGCTGATGGGGCAACACCTCGGTAAGGTCTTGAAGTGTACTTTGCAAATTTTGCAATGCTTTAACAGTGAGGTCTGATCGGAGGCAGGTCCGGTTGGATCCATTTCCGGCTGAGAATCGGGACGGACTGGATGCAACCTCGAAGCAAAGCGGATCCGAAGCGGATCCGTTGGTTTGGCTGTGCACCCGTTGGATCGCAGCGATGCTAAGATCAGTTCACACCAATTCCCCCTTTCAGCAGCTTCAGCCTCGGCTGCACCAAACTTCTGGAGACCAATCCGTCAGATCTAAGCTCAAACCAATCCGTCAGATCTAAGCTCAACACACAATGACCAGGAATGACCTTCCAGGAAACGACTGGAAAATAACACCTCCCTATTAAATGGCAATTTAAGGAAATTTTAACTGAGTGATTCTTGTGTCTCCTTAGCAATTGCTGGCCAATAGTAAAACCCACTGACCTTACTTGGCCTCGAGAGCATCAAACCTGCCTCTGTCAGGCTACCAAAAATCAGTTGTCGACGGTCTGGAACCAGTCGAACCTCACACATAACACAGATTTGATTCGATGTTTCTGCACTCGTGAAAGTGGCAGTCAAATTGTTCTTGCTTTGCTGAATTTGTATGTTTGAATTCTACTCTCAGTTTCTGTGCTTGACAAATAGGGCAAGATTTTGTTTTGAGTGCCACCCATTTCCAGCTGCTCGGCTGCGTTTTAGAAACTTGCCTCCAAGCTCTGCGATGCGTATTCTCGAAGCAAGGAATTGAGATCCACATCTCTGTCACCTGGGCAATGAAGCTTTCTATGCTCTCTGCTGTGGCAGGGTGTTGAGGCAAGTTTTTTGGTGACCGGACTGCTTCTGTCCAGAAGGTCCAAAAGCTCAGCGCTCAAAGTCCCCAGGGCCTTAGGAAGTCATAGAGTGAACAAGTGTACCACTGTTGATCATATAGCACAGAACTTAGAGTCTTGTGGTCCCAAACAACCGTGCAAACAAGGGTCTTGTGCTTGACCAAGCAGACCCGAAGCATGAAGATAAGGACTTTGCACCTGGCGCCACGGTTGTACCACTGGGACAACCCCGGCACCCAGCCTCCCATCCCCAACCGGCTAAGTGGCAAGAAGAGAACCGCCAAAGCCCATTGGCAACTCAACTTCAAACTTAAAAACAGTTCTTCATGTGGTCTCTTTTAGAACAATGGAGCCTGGAATCTGAACCCAGCCTCTTTGCATGCTCCATACTGCCCTTGTCGGCAAACACCTGAAACTCCACATCCAGAACCACCCTTTCTGCAAAAGCATCAAAGCACTAAGAACTTCCAAACGAGTGGCGGTCTGTTGCCACAACGACATTCAGCTCGTTCAGTTTGTCGATGCCCTCCTGCACGCAAAGCTTCTACCCAGTGTTGCCAAGAAATCACAGGGTGCCTCAGGTAGACAAACTCTCAATCATTCTGCCTCTTTCAGCAAGCGCCGGTACTTTTCAACCAGTTCCGTTTCAGCTGCCTGAAACAGGAAACGCTCGCAATATGTCCTGGTCGTGACCTGGAAAAATTGAAAAATCACATGCCAGGCACACGGAACTTGCAGTCGTCTGGGAAGCAAGCTTGACGTTTAGGTCCTGCGTGATATCTTAATGAAAGCCTTGTTTCAAATGCACAACCAAAAAAGCAACCGTAGCAAATGCAGTGACTGTCATTGAAGAAGGTGTTGCTTGCTAGCACCACCAGGTAGAGGGTTGAAGAATTCCTGCATCAAAAGCGACTCGAGACATACAAAGTGCCCAGAGCAGGTTGTCTACAACATTTACATGCTATGTGTGATCACATGCATAGATGCACGGAGAAACAAACATGGGGTGCCCTACACTGTACGCATGGAGGGGAAACTTGCCGCGCTCCACAGTTTTGGCCTATGCATCAAAAAAACAAAAAGAAAGCGGCTTCCTCTGGCAGCAGCTATCGGCTTAAAAATTAGACTTGACCTCAAACTTCGCAATTCAAACAGATCAGGTGGAGGTGGTTGTTGCGTGACGGTGAGGAGCAAGTGTTTTGGCAGGGTATGGGACAAAAATCGGTTCAACCAACCTCTGACATGTACACACATACCATCATACGCAAAACAAGACGGATAGACATTCACTTGCCCACAATTGCATAAGCAAAACAGAAATGCAAGGGACGATGCGCGCTGTGATTTTTTGGGAACAAATACTTGCCACGCTCCGGGCTATAATAAATATATAATAATTATTATATATATATTTATTTATTACTTGGATTGTCTCAAGAACATGTCACTTCAGAAAACTTCGGCAACTCGCGCACTTCTTTCTTTTTGACCATGGGGAATCACGCTTCACATTGTCTCGCGCTCGGACGGTGGGGTTAGGCCGTCAGAGTCACGGCTGCGAATCCGAGCTATCATCGATGTCTTCAATCGCTGGCAACGAGTTGTGGGCTTGAAGGTGTCGTTGGAGACGTTGTTGGAAGTCCAACAGAAGAACCAGGCGAGTGAATCGCAGCTGATGTGTGGCCGTCTCTAACCCGCTGAGCGCATCGATGATGGCTAGGCGAACAGGTTGATGTTCGGAAGGAGTATCATCAAGAACATTGGTGATCACATCGATTGAATCTTGAAGGCGTGCTTGTAAGCATTCAACCAACAGCAGTGGTGCCAACAAAGTTTGGAATGAAAACGTTGGCACGGCTCGATATAAAAGGTACGGTTAGGACACTTGTCCTCTGAAGCCAAATCACATGACTTGGGCATGAACTTGGGGCGGGACAGACAACGTCTGGGCTGGGACGAAAAAGGAAGGAACGGTGTTTGGGGCTCACTTGAGCCCTTTCTGATGTGGTATAAACATGAAACAAGTGCCCATTAGTTGCCCTTGTGTAGACATGACATGTTCTGTTGCCTTTCCATCTAAAGGCAACATCACCAATCCCGTCCGAAATAACATTACATCAACGAGTTGAGTTCCATTTTATTTCTTACTTGGATTGTCTCAAGAACATGTCACTTCAGAAAACTTCGGCAACTCGCGCACTTCTTTCTTTTTGACCATGGGGAATCACGCTTCACATTGTCTCGCGCTCTCCCCTAAGTCTGAGACAAGCTTGTTAAATTTTCTGCCACACATTCTCTCCAGATTTCGACAAGATCGACTCTGGTAGTCGAAATACCACGATACATGCTGATGGACTTTCTCGAGAGCTCGTCTGCTGGGTTTGATTGAGAAGGGACACGTTCTACCCATGTCATCAGCCCGAGGCGTTCCTCAGTGGAACATATGTGCCTTATTATGAGATTCATGTGAGCGTTGTCTGATTTGCACTTTATCAGACAAGATTGCGCACTTTTGTTGTCTGTGAAAACCACCACTCTTCTGCCTTTGATGTGCTCTGAGAAAACATGCAAAGCCACTGCAATAGCGAGTCCTTCCAACTCGAAGATCACAGTCTCTTGATCTTCGCGCTTGATCTTTGAAATCAGATCACATTGAACTTCTTCGCTGAAATAACCAAGGCACTTTCCTTGAGAATTGAGGACCATACCTCCAACCCCAGAAAACCCAGATGGCTCATAAGCAGCATCTACATAGATGTGTACCCAATCGGAAAAGTTTGAGTCAATCGGCCTGGGGACGTTCTCATGGAGAAGGGCGATCATCAGGTTCAGGGCTTCTGCAAGCTCTGGGGAAACCATCTTAAACCCTCTGCTGACATGCATGTTGAGCTCTTTGAGACAGTTCCTGAACCGTCGCCCAAAAATCTGGTTCGAGGCAAATTGAAGTCTTCCTCTCAAACGTTCCCCTTCGGCTTTTGTGAGGATCATGCGCGACAAAATGTCTTTCATGATGCATATGAGCTCCTCCTTTCTGGATTCCGTATTCTTCACCTCAAAGCGGCCTGACGGACTGTGAAGGAGGTCCACTTCCACACCTAGCACTTTGCAACACTGGTTGTACGGGACCAATTTGTCCTCTGAAAGGTTCCATCCCAAAAGCTGGAAAAACGTCGACACGCACAATTCAGTATGCCTATCCAAGCACATGGGCGACAGACTCAGAAAATCGTCGAAGTAGGACGTCCACGTAAATTTAAGCAGACAGCTACCTACATGCCATATGCCCATAGCGCATCGGAGAAAGGCTGTGACAGACGCGATGGAACCGAAGGGCAACACGGCCTGTTTATAAACTTCTGGTTTCTTCGTGATGGGGTTGAAAATCACGATGTAGGAGTCTGACTCGTAGGCACTGTCTGACAAGGGAATTTGCTTATAAGCGGAGGCTAGGTCCCAACACTTAGCCACCAAGTTCATCTTGCTAGTTGACCCTTTTGCAGCTTTCAACAACGCAGCTCCCAGGCTCGCGATGTGGTCGATGCCATGCAAAGTGACTACTTCCACTTGTGTCACTGCAGAGTTTACGAGGCTCGCCTTGTAATCATCGATCGGGCGCACCTTGTCTTTCTGCATCACCCCGAACCGCCTCGTCAGAGTGGCTCCTCGAGGTAGGGTCGAAGCATCAATGGGCCCTACTAAGAGTCCCAAGTCGCGCTCCTTCAGGGTCGCTCGTAGCACACCATCGTCTATTGCGGAGTCGCCAGAGGTCTTCACACTGGTCAGAAGGGCTTCCCTTGCTCTGTCAGCAACACCTCGCAAGGCTTCGGTAGGGAGAGCAGCCGGTCGATACTTGTGGTTGAAATGATTAGAGGCAGGAAGCTTACCAGTCAGGTCAAAGCCCTGACATACATCGTCAACCAGGTTCACATCGTCCGATTTTGCCTCTAGAAGCAGATCCTTGAACAGCAACAGCCTTTTGCTTTTCAAAACTTCCTGTCTCCGTTTGGACATGCCGTCTTTCAACTGTGTCTCTCGCGTAGCTAGTTGCTGAGACTGGTAGATCATTTTCCTCAGAGCTTCTGATCTGTGTTGTGCAACCGCTTTAGCAGAGTGTTCTGTGTTGAAAATGACTGCTTCTCTCATCGGCTTGGGCAACTGGTCGACATCAATTCCTGGGTGCCCCGCATCAATTGCTGCCTGGACAAATTCGTCAGGGCTACGATGCACGCCTACTGTCTTATATCCTTCACTTGCGATGTCCCCCAAAGTAGGAGTGGAGATCACCCTGGCATTGGCTGGAACTGGAGTGTCAATGGGCAATTGCACCGTGTGCGAAAATTCACTCACCCAAGGCAAGCCTGCTGTGGACGTTTGAGTATGGGTGTGGTGTCTGATGGCATCAAGCTGGTTTGCTTGATGAGCACAGCTTGGAGTAGGACACCGAACACCAAGGTTTTGCAAGTGCAACGCTATAAGCGCTGCCAAACGCCTGCTCATTGGCCAAGGGTAAGCAGTTTCTTGCGCTGTTGCCCATCCATTGCCAGTATGTCCCCAAGGTTCGTGTGCATGTTGGTTGTCACATAGGAGTTGCATTTGGCAAACTGTCTTGACATTGTGTATCAAACAAGTATGTTTCCTGCGTGACGACCCGTACATGCAATGGTGGAAATATGTTGCATAATGAGGCACTTCTTTGAGGAATTTTCTGAAAGGCTTTGTTCTGAGCACCGGAGGGTTGTATCGTCCTTTTCGACGAATGAATCTGGCTCGGCTTGCTGTGCCACATGGTGGAGCGAAGTGGACATATATACAAGCGTCTTCTTGGATGATTCGTTGCACAAATTTGAGACATTCTGGTTTCAGAAGGTCAAGCTGTAAAACTGGGGCGGCAAGGTGGTTAGATACCACATGGTCGACTCCAAATGAGTCTCGGAAGCCCAAATGCCGCAGGGATGCTGTGAGACGGCTCGTTCCTGCAAAAATTTCAATTCCAAAAAGCTCATGTGAGGTCTTGCCTGAACATTTGGCTAACAGCTTTGCTTCGAAAGATGCAAATGGTGAGGCATTCGCCTCAGAGAGTCATGAATGGGCTTGGAGGCTGTGGGTCTTCCCGCAGCCAGGTTCTGCGCAAACGTGAACACCTCTGCTGCATTGGCCACCTGGGTGTGTATCTGTGCACCCGGTGGCTAGATTATATGGCCAACAGATTCGACGGCCATCGGCTGTCTCTAAGGATTTGCCCACTAGCTCTTTTGGGACATTGGGTCCTCTACCCTTCTTGGATTTTGTTTTTCCCTTGCCTTTGCCTTTGCGCCCATGGGCGCCTCGTCTTGGTGAGGGTTGAGGAGGCTCCTCACGCTTACGCTTGTTGCTCACAGGGTTCAGCGGCTGAGGCTTTGGAGTTGGTGGAGCCATTGGAGTGACTGTGGCCAATGGCAACAAGTGGAAGCTGACGCTTGGTCGAACTATGACCCTGGGCAATTCGATCTCTAGAGGAAGATCGCCATTGGCATCCCTCTTCAAGCTGGTGAGGATATCTGCCAAATGAAGGAATGCCGCCCTGTCTGCACGTAACACTTGGGTCACCGTCGTGTTGGAGTACCCCGGAGGTGCATCTTCTTGCAGGTGACTCAACAGTTCGGCATGATAAGCATTCATGACTTCATAAGGAACTAGGCCTATCAAGTCAAAGGCCAGGGCGCGGCGCCTAAAAGCTTGAACAAGTTCCAGCTCCGTGCGCGTGGCACACGTGTGATCAGTTGGCTTTTCTTTGACTGTCAGAGAGTCGTTGTCGAGGGCCAACTGCTTCAAAGGCTTCTTCTGTGCAAGTTCAAAACGTCGGGTAACGAATTTCTCAGGATGCAAATAAGTCAGGGTGTCTTTCTCGAGCAAGGTGAAAACCAAATCATAAGAGGCGTACGCTACCTCTTCGTCTCCTTTAAAACGGAGTCCAGTCAGGCGCCTTTGCTGGTCTTGGATGCGCCTCTCTCTTTCGGCTGAGGGAAGCACGCAGTGAGCACTGATATCATCTTTCCTTCCTACTTCGGATTTTATGTTTGCCACGACCAAAGTGTGTGCTTCGAAAATGAGCAACTTGGTTGAGGTGATAGTGCCAAGGTTCACTGCCACTCGGTCCTGGAAAAACTCTCGAACCTGCTGTTCCGTAGGAGAAGTTCCTGGTGGAGTCACTGCAAATGCCATTTGAGCAATGGATGCAACATTTGAATCAGTGATTGCCTGTGTCTCTTCGCTGCTCAAACCAGCTTTAGCCGCCCGATCACGGAGTGCAGCTGTCGAGTGGATTAAGGAAGAGGCTTCCTTCATCGGAATTGCCATGGCTGCCGAATGCTACGTCGGAGGAAAGAAAGTTGGAGATGACTCAAGTAGTAAGATCCAAAATTGATGGGAACTTACATGGTAAATTATTACCCTGGTGAATTTACTTTCATGTGCGGTCCCAGATCGTCCGACTGAAAATGTTGCGCACTCAACTGACACATGGCGTGGTCACTGACTATGTGGAAGGCTAATGAAAAGATGGGACAAATGAGGCCTCTTTTGTTTTCCATTCTTGGTCATGCTGCGTCTAGGACACGAGTGCAACGTTTGCACTTCCTGCTTTCGAGAAATGGAGTTGCCTTCACCCCTTTGTGGTCTTTGGTGGCATGCATTCCGCACTTGAAAAGTGTTGGGTCATTGTCATGCTGGAGGTGGACGATCTTACTGAAAAAGTGTTGGTGCATAACCCCGGATCCCCAGGTAGCTTGCTGTACATCGGGGTCACTATTTGCCACTGCACGCCAGCCAGTGTCGCCTGCATCCTCTTCAGTGGAGCTGTCTGAATCGGAGGAGGATGAGTTGCCACTGCTAGAGGAGGATTCCTCTTCTTGGCCAGGTTTTTCTTCAGCACAGTCTGGCTGCGATGGCTCTTGGATGTGTCCCGATCGCGTGAGATCGGGGTGCAAGGCACCCATCCTGATGCGCCTCAGTACGTCATCAAGCGCTCTGAGGGGTGCTGACAACATATCCCTAGAATAGGTTTCCAGGGACCCCTTTTGTGTGCTATGGTGCCCAAGTATGAGTCTGTAGTGCGGGTCCGTGCCCGCTTTTGCAAGCCAAGAAAGTGTTTTACACTTCAAGCTGTGTGAAGTGACGTGCTCTAGGTTCGACGTGTTCTGCTTGAGCAGCTCGGTCAGCCACTTTGATGCTTCCGAAGCGGTCACGCTGCGCTCACACCACTCACCGCACTTGTCAGGAGCCGGCAGAATAGGACCTTTAAAGGCCTCATCAAAGGTGATGCCCACTTCTTTTGCGACCTTCACCCACTCCATTGCCCAACAAGGGTTCGTCAATCCCCAGATGGGAGCGACCAGTGGTAACGGAAGCCCATGACGCGCCACTTGCGCTGCAGTTTTGTGTAAAAATGTAGAAAATTCCACATAGCCAAAGGTTTTGCCTTTTGTCGTGTTGACATCCAGGAAATGGTGGCTGACCTGCTTGAGATCTGACCAACGACAGCGCCCGTACAGAGCAAACAAAAATACTCCTGCAGCATATCTGTCAAGGGCATCCACTCCTACGTCTCTCAGGAGTTCTTCTAAGTAGATGACCTCTGAAACTGCAAGAGGTCTAGCCTGTCTTCTCCTTGGTCTGGTGAGGGCCTTCTGGTCCAGGATGCCTTGCACAAACTTTGATATGATGGGTTGGCTCGGGTCCTTGACTGGGAGACCGAGCACATAGGTTCCAAAGTTCACTGCTTCCACAAAGGATATGAAGTAACTGAATGTCATACCATCTTGATGCCTTTCCCACACGTAATCTGCTATACAGTCTTGCTCAAACGGGATAGGGTATCTCCTGTAAAGATACCCTTTGTGCCACATGCAAAATTGTAACAGACTAATTGTTCTTTTTGCGATTGTGTTTGGACTCCGGGCACCACAAAGTACCCTGATTTGCTGTAGGTTGCGGTCCATGTCACCTGATTCGCACTTTGTTCCGGCAGGTCTGCTGTTTGGCCCTGAGACCATGACTGTGTACAGTTTTTCGAGAGTCCTGTTCCACTTAACTTGGTCTACCTCCGGGTCTGACAGCGTGTTCTTGAAGGAGATGGCTCGCTCATACAGTTTGTAGCCGCAGCTTTCTGTTCTCGGCTTCTTCGGAAGGCGCTCCATCATGGGCTCATTAGAGGCCCTGGAAGATTCAGCATGGTCCAAGGAGTGGGCAACTTTAGGCAGCTCAGGAGTGGGGACCATAGGGGCATCACTGAAGATGGTCGCCATTATCCCGGTCTCCCAAGGGAGAGTCAGGCTGTCGCTCAGGTCCACTCCCATCATGGCTTGGTGAACCATGGATTCCAAGATTGCGGTCTCATTGTTGGAGAGCGGTTCTTCCATGCCCATTTGTGGAGTTGCTGAGTCTTCTTCTGGAACTGTCTGCGTCTCAACAGTCTCTGTTTCAACTGCAAGCTCCTCTTCTCCAACTGCATCGAGCAGGCCGTCGTAGACATTTGCTCCCAGGCTCGTATCGATATCCCCAAAGGACGGGAGAGTTTCTCTGGTCTCACTAAGAGGACGGAGTGGTTCCGTGTTGTCACTCTCTTTGTCGTCACCAAGACCATCAATGTTCACCGGCAACGGCAAATGCGTCCCTTCATCGGGGACAAAGTGTTCTGAGTCCATGATTGAGCCTGAAAAACTACTGGTACCATCAACAAAGAATTTCTTGCCTACAGCGACAGGCCAAGTCAGGTGTGTTGCACTGCCTATGGATTCTACGGAAAACTTTTGATCTTTTCACGTTGGTTCTCGCGAGCATCTGCCGATTCTGCCAGCGCTGGGTTGACTGGTGCGGTGTTTAGACTCAGCCGATGAATTCGACAACGCTGTCGGCAAGCAGTTTCACTTCCAAAAGGAATTTAAATACTTGCTCCTCATCTGGTCTTGTGCAGCTTATTATTAAATGGTCAAGGAGTTCCACAAAGGAGTTCAAATGATCTTTAAAGACAGGAGAGTATCCAGCTCCGAGCGCCCCTAGAGACGACTGCATGAACAGTGGGGAGCGTTTTCGTGCTACCTGGCTCCTAAAAGAGTGGGGGTGGTCTTCACGATTGCTGCGATACCAGAGTTTGGTTGTTTCCAACTCATGATAAAAGTCCACAAACAAATCCAGAAATGAAGGCGTTCCGACATGCCTAAAAATTTCATGGAGGCATGCTTCGGCCTTAGAGACCGTTCTCAACCATTCTCCACCCTCCACCAAAATAGAAGCTAACAGGACAGCCAGTGTTCCGGTGTGAGGCCCTATTGGCAAACTCCGTCGGGCGTTCAAGGACTCGACCCGTGCACTTGACGCTCCGGCTTGCCCGTTCATTTCCATCCAAGGCCTGTCAAGTTGATCTTCACGGATGCTTAAAAATTTTGAGGCAAAGCACGATCCGAGGAAAATTGGCGGCACAAAAACGAGGTCTAACGTGCCTCATACAAAGAGGTCCGGTCGATTTCCTACGAGGGAAAGGGGTTCCTTCCTGGTGTGTCTTTTTGTCTTTTTGTTTTTTTTTTTGAGCTCACTCGAGCTTCGCGCCTGTCTCAGCGGCTGTCGAATCGTCCAAGTCCAATGGCCTAGGGAGCAACTCACAGCCACTTGGCCGATGGGCACACTCGTGCAACACGCTAGGACTTGAACAATTCCGGTTCTATGCAAGAGGTGCAATGAGGCTTCAGCAAAGGAAGAAAAATCACCTCGGCAGCACGTCACTTGACATGTGCCATTAAGTTATTTGTCTGATATCTGTATTGGCACTCGCCACAGACACCTCTGAGAGTGACACTCGTCACAAGACCTCAGGTCTAAGGCACTTCCCAACACCTCCACATGGCGGGGCTTCTCTCAGAGGCTCTGACCACAGGCCCTTCAGTTATGAAACGGTTCTGCCTGTCGGGCCAGGTGAATGCACACTCTTGTCAAGATTGGGGACATGTTCACTCGATATAGACACACTTCCGCAGTGCCTCGAGGTGCAGGTCCCATCAAGTTTGAGCCACTGATAAAGGCCAAAGAGAAAGAGGAAGCAAGAATATGCGCCATGTTTTATCTTTCTGTTTTTGAGGCGGTGCATCAAACAAGACTCACTCCTAATTTAAGTTTATCAAAATGCCCATTACCATCGTTACACTATCTTTTTAAAGGCTTTGCACAAGGTTTCATCCAAGGCTCATGCACGTGAGCAAGGTCTAATGGCAAACTTCATGCACAAAACCCATGCACCACCCCCCAAATAATGGGTTTTGGCCGACAAAGGTTGGTCACGGCGAAGGAGCGGCTGGGCTCGGAGTGGATTCTGGATACCAAACAGAATCTTCAGGTGATGGACGTGGTGTTACCACCAAAGGTTCACCCGTCATGAGGCATCGCTCCAAGCGGGCAATGCGGTTTTCCAACCGCTGAATAACCACTGACTGCGCACTCACCAAATTGTCATATTGCTGTAACGAACGGAAAACAGATATGAAATGCACATGGACCCGAATCGGCAATGTGCTTTGCGCCTGCTGCTGAGCGGGGTCAAAATCGGCGCATGTTGCAATTGGGCAAAATGTAAAAGGCAGCGTTGATACTCCGTGAAGCTAGAGATCTGAATGAAAATCTGTCTCGGCCATGCAAGCCCCGAAATGGACATGTTCAGGTCAATTGGTGTGGAAAGGCTGATCACACGGACCAACCCAGGCACGGCGACGTCCAAATGGAGGTATTGAAGTAACATCTGGTTCAAAGTCAAATTGGTCAGCAGGTTGAGGACGACACCGCCCCATGGTGTAGGAGGCGGACCATGAAGATCGTCATCTTCGCTGGACACATCTGGCTGAAGTGGAGGGTCTCCAACCCGCGAATCTTCATCTTCCATGAGCACTGAAAATTCCAAAATTGCAAGAAGAAAAGCACACCCAGCGATGAAGATGCTGACCAGAAACAGTCTTGAATAATGAACAACGGGAGGAAAATTCAAGTCCCCGTAGACAATGGCTCCACGGCGCCGCATACGAAAAAGGAAGGAACGGTGTTTGGGGCTCACTTGAGCCCTTTCTGATGTGGTATAAACATGAAACAAGTGCCCATTAGTTGCCCTTGTGTAGACATGACATGTTCTGTTGCCTTTCCATCTAAAGGCAACATCACCAATCCCGTCCGAAATAACATTACATCAACGAGTTGAGTTCCATTATAATTATAACTGCTCTACTTCCTTGTCATATACACATACACAATATTGCACAATACATCTAGTCCCCATCCAAAATTTGGGCATTTTTAGGCTTGTGCTGCAACATCCAAGGCCCCATGCAAGCTTCAGAACTCTCCTGAGAGCTTCAATGGCAAAAAAGTCGGCCAGCTCCCGCACAAGCACCTTAATCATCAGGAAATGGCAACGGACAGTGGAACTTAGGTAACTGGGTATATAACTTGCGTGCACAATTACATGTGGAATGGAACAAGCTTTGCTGCCAATGGCTCCTGTGCAGCTCGATCTAATGCTTGAAGAAAAAAACTCCTGCGTACAAGGCACAGCTGGGTTTCGTCGCGCCTGGCATCCAACGTTGATAGGTGGGTACAGAAGAGAAGTCGACAGTCCAGGCAGCTTTTTTTGGCAAATTGCACCGGTTGAAGCAGAAATATTCACATTGCACATTTTGCATCCGTCTGCAGGGCCCACATCATGAGCACACTAGGCCTCCGCTTTTCGACAAACGTTGGTAATGGTGAAGACTGTGGAAGCACGGAACACCTGAGCCACGACAGTACATGGCCCACATGGCCAGCAGTTCGAGCCACGCATCAACCTGTGGCAGGAAACCTTTCCAGTGCTTTCCAGTACTTTCCACTGTTTAAGAGGAAAAATGATTGTTCCTCCATGTTCCTCCCAAACCGATCTTGATTCAACAAGAATGGCACCACTGACAATGCCATCTCGCGGCTAACTCACATAAGTTGGATATTGACTCGTAGTCCAAAGGTACATATGTACAGTATGTACGAGTAGTTCGTCCAAATTTCCAAGACATTGTAGTCTTCAAAATACAATGCATTTCTTAGAGTAAAATATTGGTTGAAGGCAAGACAATACCTTCAGATAGAAAGATTTAGAAAAGAAAAGAAACATCAAGACACAGTCACGCCAAAGACAAGGCGAAAGAACAGGCACCAAACACAGATTCCTCTCAATCACAGCAGTATCTGGAGTAATTGGTTAAAAACTTCCTACTCTAATAACTCTCCTGTCTTGATCCTCCAGAGCATAAAGTCTGCTATATCACAACACTAAAATGTCCAAACTGCAACCGGCATTTCTGACGTGTCACAAGTGGAGGAAAGGACTTCATATCTGTGCAAAAGGACACCACAGGTGAAAGGTGAATTCACAGTGAATCCAGCCAAGGAACATCGAAAACCGGAAAGTCTCCTGTCAAATTGCCAGCACTTTGGGACTTTGGGACCGCCCTGGGACCGCAATGCAGCTCATTCAATCGCCTGCTGCAGCTTCGAGGTTGTCGATGCAGACAATGACTTCCACAACCTGAATTCATGCCAAAGAGGCGATGCAAAGACAGAGGATGAGGATCTGCTTTTGTACAATCATCAAATGTCTCAGTATCATGCATTGTTTCGGGGTGTTTCGTGCAGAGCATCCACCTCAGTGCATCTCTAGGACCCTCTCCAATGCTAAACTGAGAAGGTTCAAGCTGTTTGTATTACAGAACTAAACTCAAAACTGACAACTAATTTCACAGCGAATACATAGAGAATACGTAGAGAATAGAGAGTAGAAAAGGCATGCCAGGGCTGCAGTACTGAGAATGTGACTGCATCATATATCCTTTGTGCTCTCACAGGGTCTTGGGCATCTCCACTGTCAAATTCAGCGGTTGCCTGAAAATTCACCGCTCAGCCGCTCAGCCCTTTTTCTGGATGTGCCATGGCCCATGGCCTGGATCTGGACGAGGCGGAAAACCATGAGATGCAGAACAGCAACTTCCTCACATTTGGATACAAAATGGGATCTGTTTTGATCTCCACAGCACACTCCAAGAATAGCTCTCCTTGTCTGCCCAGAAATGCCGGAAGATCTCCTAGTCGTGAGCGAAGCCAGAACGAAGCCAGAGCGAAGCATGACTGGTACTACGCTGGTACTACTGATCAACAGGCTGAGACAAGCTTTTTGACGCTTTGGCGGGCCGCCCGGGTGCCTTCCGGCATCGGATATCCCTTGATCGGTTCTCCTCAGAGGCAGGCAGTTTATGGCATGGCGGGTGCAACGAGCTTTGCAAGCTCGGGAACAGAGTCCAACAGGTCCACCTGTCTCCTTTCAAGCCAAGAGTCAATCAATTGCGTCCACTCTTTCACCTGCAATTGTCATTCTGGTGACTGTGACACCAGAATGCACTGGTCTTACTGCCTGCTACGTTTTGCCCATCGCCAGAACGCCCCACCATAGAATTTTGATTTCCAAAGCCCAACTGCACCATCCCAGCTGCCTGCAAGCCAGCTTGGAGCAACCAATATTCATTCTCAGCAAGGGATCTTTGCCTTGCCTCAGAAGGATCACGATCTGCCCCCCTACCACACTTGGAATCTCCCGGGCAGCGGGCCAGCAAAGCGGCCTTATCGGCCTTGCGATTGTCTAAGCTGTTCAGAGTGCAATGCACTGCACAAAACACCGCATCTGGCCTGATGAGGACGAAATGGGACTGGCTCCCACACCTACAGCAGCAAACACAGCCCACACTGTACAGGCCATGTTATGCTAGCCCAATTCAATACAATTCAGCCATACCTCAAAGTCCTCGAAGTCAGCCTGGCCACCTGTCCAAGGTAACAAAAAGCCGACCAACCATGACATCCCGTTCAGAATGCTGGGGATTCTGAACAGGCCATGATCTTTAACCTTGCCATACCTTGCCTGCAGTCGCTGAAAAAGCGCATGCCGCAATGACCTGCGCAAATTCAATCAGGCAGCTCTAGAGGTTGTGAACATATTTCAACACATTTCAGTGAAGGACATCTTTATTTGTCATGGTATCCCTTTGTATCTTGTCTCGATTTTCACTCAATTTGAGTCCTGGGCCACTCGACAGAGCCATCCCATCGGACAGCCCCAAACATCCTCTTGAAAACCAAGGATCACTCATGCATCCCACCAACAGTTTCAAACTATTTGTTTTCGAGCGCCTACACTTTCACCACTCAGGAATATACAATCTTAGCAGTATAAATGCCAACCATTGACCGTGTGTTTGCTTTAATTCAAATGGTCTTCTCATGTCTTCTCTTTGATGCTTGACTCCTCTCATGCCTTCTCTTTAAACGCTTGATAGCAAAGAGACTGCGTTCGGAGAAGCGTGAGATTACCGTCATTGTTTTGTTCTTGCCTACTTCCTTTCATCTACTAATCACAACAACAAACATCTTCTTCCTTGCATGCCTTGACAACTGCATCCATCTCTGTTGCCCTCTATGAATCTGTACATTGAAGACCACATCAAAGTCCTACTACTGGGTAACATCCCCGACCAATTGATTGCCCTGATCGCTGGGACTTTTCATGATTGGCAGATATTAGCAGATTGGCAAGCATCGAAGATCCACTAGGATTCCAGATCTACACAGATCTACAGGAAATTCCAAGATCTTGAAGCCATCTTTTTTGCCTCGATCACTGTATGACTCTTTGCTTCAGAGCACAACCGGCACCGAAGAGCAGCAGGATGAGCTCTTCTTTCAGGAGCTCTCAAAGATAAATCTTTGGACATCGACAATTGGGATTTGATAGGATCGGATAGCAAATGATAGCAAGAAAAGCAGGAAAACGATGGAAAATTAGCAAGAAAATGAATGAAGGTGATGTGAGGTGATGGTAAATCAGTCATTCTTCATGATGATCTTCATGGATCTTTCAGTTTGTTCAGCTGTCTCTACTGTCTGGTCAAACCAATGACTGATCCTGACTGTAGAGCTGAGTCCAGTATTGATGGATGGGCTCTGTAGCCCTTCTCCCAGTCATCTGCCTCTTCTTGAAGCTGATAGACTGCGTAGGCATGTGCTTCATCCTCAATACCTCAACATGCACCAAATGTAAGACTAACTGCAAGGAACCGAATGGCTTTGAAGTCTCTCTTGCGATGTATATTGCCAATGGCTTGTGGGGAATGTAGACACTGTAGACTGATCTAGACTCATGAAACTTTTTTATCTTGGGCTGAGGCCACGTGCGGCAGTCGCCCTCCCTAGCGCCACATCAATCCCACGGAACCTACAGTTGGGGATGGTTTGCAAACACGTGTCAAAACACTGGAAGATTTCAAGTTTTGACTTCAAATCGGGCCTTGGTCCATAAGCAATTCCTCCCGCTCTGTAGCCAAAATAGAGACCTTTTTTCTCTACCTTGGTAACGAAATGCAAATACACCACCATCCATGCTAAACAGCAAAAGTGCAATCCATGGACATGTCAGCAGGGGCTTTGCGCCCATTGATGAATGAATAGTAACTCCATCCCTTTCTCCCTGTGACAAAATCCCGAATGGAGCACATCTGCAGCAAGCAGTTTCCCACATGGAGAGTTCCAGCGGAATACATGAATACAAATGCATAAATCATAAGATCCTAAATGGGTAAACAAAGTAAGCAACGAGAGAAATTAAGGGGGAAGGAGCGTGATTCTGCCAGGTACCTCGCAACCCAGACTGGTCTTTAAGGCATGCTGCAGCCCTGAAGGTCTCCCCGGCTAAACTTGTGTCCACTTTGGAGGCGGAAGAATTGGCACGGATAAAGTCTGATGCCGCTTGGTCCCTCACGGCCACAGGCAGTGCATCACAGTGCTTGGTATCTCAACAAAAACCAGGAAAACCAGAGTCTAGGCCTGCCTGCGCAGGACCTCATCAAATACCTCTCGCTTCTCCTTCTTTGAGATTGGTGGATTTGACACCGCCAATCTAGCCTTACAACAGCACATCTGAAGAGCCATCCTGTTTCAAACAGACTGAAGGACGAAATCTGCGCCACCGCTAATGAAGACAGAAGCAGAAGCACAAGCATCTCATGTTATCTATCAATCAACTCTATGAAGGCAGCCAAAAGTTCAAAAGCGTCGTCCAAGTTACAAGTTGTTCTGAAGCTTTCTGGTAGCCATCGGCATCCCGGAGTCCAACTGCTTTTGCCATCTCTTTCATTGCTTCTACGGCCTGGGGCCTCAAAGGCTAGCGGCTGGCAACTAGATGAGTCTTGTGAACAGTTGAGGCAGCATCATGATCAAACAGTTGCAGTAAATTAATTATATGATATGTATATATATATGAATATATAATTATATAATTCATTTATATGTTTGATTGACATGTAACAAATGCAAGTGCAGCAAGGGGGGAAGCACCTTCACCTGAAACCGACACCAAACGAACCAATGGCGCCCTGCCTATTTGGTGCTAAATGTGGCACACCGCGAAGGCTGTAAACCTGCACTTCTGGGTGTGCAACATGTCGCCCATGTCGTGGGCCAGATATGGCCAGATTATCATCATGTCCGCAGCTGCACCTCACTGAGAACGGCATTGGCTTTCTGCTCTCCAAGCCGGTCCCCCAACTTCCAAAAGGCCATCAACGCCTCCTGCGCCGGCGGTACACACTGAGCATCTGAGCATCGCCTGAACCCCTGAGATCACTGCGAACTGCACTCCTGCGCCCGAACGAGGGTTTCATCCAGCATCCGGAGCTGCAACAAGATGCTGCTGGCCTGGTATATATGAAAGAGCAGGCGACGCCATAAAATCAATTGCACTGATATTCATAAAATACTATGATTACTATATGAGTCGCTAGTCGCTGCCTGGTGACTACATTCTGTTTTGAGAGAAAATTGTCTATTGCCCGGAAGACTCTCGTGCCTCCAAGTGAACTTTGGACAGCAGTTTCAAGTCACTTGGATCACACAATCCTTGTGCTTCCTGCGCAGAAGAGTCTGTTACAGGAGGTCAAGCTGCAACACGACCGAACCGCGGATTCCAGGCAATTGCAGCTGTAGTGACTGTAGTTGTTTGTGTCAAGACATGTTCTCATCCCTTCGAAGAGAGGCATGCTGTATGATGCTAGAGCTGCTAGACATTGAGGATTGATTTGCCAGTCCTGAATTGTGGACCAAGCCTCTGTTGGGTTCCCTTCAGCCTGAAATGCTACTCATTCAGAGGTATTTTAAAACACTTGATGTGTGTTTGGTGTGAGAGCTCAAACTTTCCAACATCTTCCAAATAAATTATAGCAAGGAGCAGCGCTGATAGTCGCCATCAGCATAGTCATGGCCGCTTGTCCATGGCGGTCACTTTGTTGCCTGACTTGAGGAGAACGAAGGAAGGCACTATTTTAAGACCTTTTAAGACAGGCACCGAATATGTTGATCCTTTCAAACAACAACTCAACAACACAGCACAGGTTTACTTCATTGAATCTAGTTGCATGGCAAACAACGGGTATTGTAAGTTATATAGTTAAGGATAAAAACATCAAAATCAAATTTAAAAAATTGCAGGACATTTTGCCCCATTACCGTTTTTGTATCTTTCTCCATCATTTATATTCTGAGTTGTTCTGAATGCATTTCTGAGATCAAACAAATCAAATTGTGTGCGTTTCACATACAGTTTGACGAAAGAAGTAGACACTCATCGTTCCTGTACCATTTTAGACCTTTTCACATTGATTTGGCAAGGTCTTGAAAACATGTGGAAACCTTGGAAAATACATGAAATTCCTCTGTCCTTTCCCTTTGCGCAACCTGTGGACCAATTGCCATTCAAGTTGCTCAAATTCCGTGAGTTTCGCTGTTGTAGATTGCCGTGCTTCCCCGGTCTGGCTGCATCCAAGGAGGGCACGCACCTCAGCCAGCTGCGCCGCGGTCATCCCATCACCACTACTGATTTATTATGATGGGTATATTAACCCCTATGTGATGAGGGGATGACCATCCCTTTTGGAAGATAATTCCCATGTTTCGACCAGGGTGCCATGGTTCATATGGTTTAGGCAATGTCTTAGTTGAACCCCTTTTTTTTCTATCTGGCATAGCACTTGATGGCAAAAAAAAACATCATTTTGTCCTAAAACAAAAAGATCGGGTGCTTCCGAAAGGCCAGAATTTTTTGCGCGTCAATGCAATTTGCCAGTTTGAGCGATTTGAGTGCGTTCCTGGCAGGCCTTCAGCAATTTTCCAAGTCAAATGACAAACATTTTTCCTGTACACATGTCTGTGAAGCAACAATTTTAACACTCTATGTGTCCACGTATTTTTCTGTCCAAATCTTGATTCACGCCTGATTGCCTCTTGCCATGATCCCCTAAGGACGAGCACCTCACATCAAAATCGCAATGCACAAGCGTTGCGCAGTGTTGGTCCTGCGATGTTAATTTGTTTGCAACTCGGTTGAGGTCCCTACTTTGGCAATCAAAGTCTGCGCAGCTGTTTCCCCGTCAATATTTCCAAGATTGCGAAATGTTTGCAAAGCCTCGGCATGCAAGTGTAAAGCGTGCACCACAGTATCAACAATGTATTTGATGGGAAGTAAAGTGTTGGCACGGAACCTCTCGCGCACGAGTTTCTGCATCGCCAGGTGATGTTGTCAGCAATGCACGAGCGTCCTCCAAGCATCCATTGGCAGTCTTGACGTCCATGGCAACAACTACATATTCGTTGACCTCTGTCAGCGTTGATTTGTTTTTACCTTGGCAAATTCAATATAATTAGTACGGTGTTTCGATCGCGGGATGAACAAACTGATTTGTTTTTGTGTTCCAAATTGCGACTGGGTGCTGCGTCACCTGGCCATGCCGTGTTATGTTTTTTCTTGCAATTTGGATTTTCATGTCAGTGCAGTCCATGAAAAGGCGTCACGTGTGATTCACGGAATCAAACAAAATGTTGTTAATGATTTGTACCTTACCTTGGCAAATTGGAGCCTAACAACGACAAAAACATGCAGCTGACTTTGCAAACGTTCCGATCATTTTCAGACATGCCCCGCATATATTCAAAAAATATGTTGTCCTACATGGCCATTCCAAATTTGTGTGCTCACAACACCATAATTTAATTGCCTTCGATGTTGCTGCTTCAACATGGTTTTTCAATTTGTACAGCGATATGTTCTCAAATTTTCTTTCAGCACCAAAACAACCAAGAAACTACAACATCATCACCACAATCATGTTCACCATCATCATCATCATCATCATCAGCAACATCATCATCATCATGATCATCATCATCATCATCCTCATCATCGTCATCGTAACCATCATCACATACATCACCATCAATGCTAACAATAACATGCCACCTGCAACAAAAACACCAAATAAAAAACGTACAACTACAGCACTTAACATTCAAATCTACATTCTAAATGTTTGAAACATAATGTTCAAACCCGTGAAATTCTCACAAAAAGATCTAAACGGACAGGTGCATGCCAAAGACGAAGGTTCGGAGCGGTGACGGACGCTTGTCCTTGGAGAATCGGAGGAGTACTATTAAACCAGAAAGGTGCTCCGAAGCGCTGACCTTCAATACGGCGTTAGAGGGCCCTTGCACTCTGGTGGCCTTGCGGCTCTGGCCACCTTCGTGCCCAAAGACGCTGACGGTCCGCTTGTTGTCTTAACTCCTTGATCCTAGAAACCATCAATGTCAAAACGTTCAAAGTGCGCAACCCAATGATCAACTGTCTCTACCTCAATCAGCGGCGCAGTCAATTTTTTTTCCACCATATCGGGGGAACATTTGGTTGGAGATTTTGATGCCTCGCTCGGCATCTGCACAATTGATGTCCAGCCTTCCGCATGTTGGATCCATCTGGTTGGATCTTGATTGGTTTTCTGCTAAGCGGTTGGGTAGGATCGGTTTCCATATCCCCCCCACCCTGTCTTAGGGTTGGGAGGGCGGGAAAAAGAAAACTTGGATGAAAAGAAATTTGTGATGATTCCGAACTTAAGTTCATGTGGAGTTCATGTCAACATGCTGTAATGATGCACATGCGAGATGATGACATGACACATGAACATGTCAGAGTTCAGTTGCTCTGCTTTTGCCTTCTTTGTTGAAGGTCTTGAAGCCAAAGGTCCACGTTCGAAATCATCATCAAACCATTTCAGACTTGCAACTTGATACCAATTTGGTTGACATGCTGAATCAATTCTGATTCTCAAAGTTAGGTTTGAATCTGTATTCAATCTAGATCCCAAATATCCAAGTTTCGAAAGAGGAAGTGCAAACTCAGTTGAAATGCCTTTGCTGGTTTTTTCGGACGTTTCATGTGCATGACATGAAACTATCAAGTCGTGTTATCCAAGAAAGTCCTATCCACGTTGTGTAAACTCCCTTCTTGTCTTAACTCCTTGAAACCATCAATGTCAAAACGTTCAAAGTGCACAACCCAATGATCAACTGTCTCTACCTCAATCAGCGGCGCAGTCAATCTTTTTTCACCATATCGGGGGAACATCTGGTTGGAGATTTTGATGTCTCGCTCGGCATCTGTACAATTGATGTCCAGCCTTCCGCATGTTGGATCCGTCTGGTTGCATCGTGATTGGCTTTCTGCTAAGCGGCTGGGTAGGATCGGTTTCCAGATCTCTCTATTTCAAAACCAGACTATCCGTTCCCTGCCGCCTTGACTAACCAATCTGCTACCAAGCTTTGGCATTCGAAGCCCGAGATGAAGTGAGCAGCCCATGGTTTGGCTGCCTGTTGGCCTTCAAAAGGAGGGCTCGTCTGCCGGATTGCTTTTGCTCGGGACTCTCTCTATCCACCAGAATGATGGCAGATGAACTTCAATTGAGTAAAAGGCTTTGATCAAGTCATCCATTGTGGTGCTGTACCGCACGGCATTCCCACATGGATATAGTCTGGGGGCCTATTATTCAAGAGATCAATTAAGATCTGCTTTTTTTTTTAGCCTGTGTCAAATCCAAGAGAGTTCCCGGTACTTTTGGCTCATGCAAAACATGGTCCACTGCGAGAACGGAAAAACCTGCATTGATCAAACTACGCGACAGTGAGGCCTGTCCACAACAGATTTCAACAGCGAACGGTTGCTGACGTGAAACTGATGATTGTTTGTCAGCTCCAACGGCTGACTGTCACTCCGAGCTATGACTGCATTCATGGAAAGGCTTGGCCTTGTGGCAACCTTGTAACACAGATGGTAGCCACGTTGACACCTGGGCCCGGTTCCCCGAAATCCGCAGACGCCTTTGTTGAAGGCGAGCACAGTGGTTTGCCATCAGCTGTCTTCGCTACACATCCTGGGGGAAGATCGATTGAGGACCCTTGTTTCGATTTTGACTCGCCTTTGCCTTTTCCTTTGCCTTTCCCTTTAGGATATTTGGTCGGCTGCTCGGATGCATCGGATGTTGACCTCTTATTGGGTCGTGGGGTTGCCGGCGCTTTGGGAGCTGGCTTGGCATGCAATGACATCAGGTATGGCATCAACTCTGGTGAGGTGCGAAGCAATTTGATCTCCTTATCCAAAGGTGTCATTGATATCCCTGTCTCAGCTTGCAACTTCCCCACAAGGTTGTTGGATGCTCTGATAAGCATTTGCTTGTCACACTCAATGATTTGCTGGAGAGACACTGAGGCGAATCCTGCTGGTTGGGCTCGCTCATGGGATAGGAACAACAGGTGTTGTATCCACATCTCGATTTCACGAAAGGAGCAAAGCCTTGCTTGATCCATTGCAAGCGATCTTCTCTGGAATGCATTGCGGAGGCCCAACTCCGATCCAACGGAACAAACAGGTCGTGGCCGTTGTTTCGGAGCTAATTTTGATACTTCCACTGGCATCAAGGGATACCTTGGGGTCTTTCTTTGAGCTCTGGATCTCTTGCGACCTTGAAGTGCACTCCTCTGGCTTAATCCAAGTTAGGACATTCTGCTCCAGCATGTTGACGCAAAGGTCCACTAAGGCATGACTTGGAGCAACCTCTGGTGAGAAGATGATTCCTTCTAAACGAGCTTCCTGTTCCGACTGGCGCGTTTGTCTCTCAGCCATTGGCAGCTTCCAAGTGACTAGCTGCGGGTCTGAAGGTTGATCCACCTTGCGTTGAAGGTCATTCAGGGCTAATGCATGCGATTCAACCACAAGTCTCCTGATGCATGAAGTCTGATACGGATTCAACTCCTTTGCTGTCACCTTCGATAGCCATGCCAAGAGCCGTGTCAGTGACTTGTTGGGGTGTTGTTGAGACTGCAAAAGCCAACGATCCAAAAGTCTCGAAGCCCTTAAGTTGCAACTCAACTTTCAGCTCTTCCTCCACTCTTAATTGCTTCAACCTCTCTGCAAAAGCAACTTTTCTGTCGAGCGCTGACATGGCAGGCGTGGCGAGCTTAAGGCATGAACTATAATTTTGATCAACGTCAATTAAATCTTTTGGATCATTAGGCCCTGTGTGTTCTGATTCCATGACATGGTGGATCATATAGTCTGAAATTGTCATCGCTGAATTTCTGACATCTTGATTATAAAAAAATCTTGCTGGCCTGCTACCCCTCTGCTGAGGTCCCGAAATCGGGCTGCAGACGGATTGATTCTCCGTTCGTGGACTGTGGTTCACCACTGACTCTGAAATCATCTTGTTTCAGCATATGTGTTAAAATACCTCTGTAAGTCATCTGTGGTTGGCTGATGCCTTTTTAACACATGCCTCACTTCGCACTGCTCTTTTTACCGCGCTCGATCTCAGTCAGGGCTACGGGACTTTGTTGTCCCACATACATGAGATACTCATATGCCTGATGATTCGTGTCAGACACTCTGCAAAACATTCCATCTTGTCCAACAACTCAAGTCGTTTTCCATCCTCAAGCTCAAGCCACTTCATCACTGCCCACGAGAAAGGTAATGGCCGGAGCTGTCATAGCACGTATGAATGAGGATGATAGGAAAAGTGCGGGCACAAGGAAAGGTCGAATGAATCTGCTTAAGCCACAATTTTTCAATCTTTGCTGACTGAAAATTTTGATCAAATGCTCTCAGGCTCTGCTGCCCTTTTGATCTGATGAAATCAAATTCTCTCAAATCTTCTAACTGCGCACCCCCTTTTTTCACCCTCGGTGGTGAGCCACTTGGCGTCCACATAATGTACAACATTCCATGTCGTCCATGCTGCTTGCTCCAGGGCAACGTAGTTTTGTGACTTTTTTTTTCTCCGGGTTTGGCCGATGACGCTCTAAGGCTCGGTCCTGTAATTCGTATAAACAGAGAAAAACGAGGCGATAGAAACGCAGTGGTTCCAGCTGTACAATCAAAATAGGTGGCAAAGGCAAAACAAGCAAACAAGAAAAAGACAAAGAACCAAGGCACCAGACGACCCGCAAAGCCCCCAGCCAGATTTGCGTTTCGCCTCAAAAACAACAACGAAACAACAAAAGAACGGGGCCGGGGCCCAACAAAAACCAAAAACACACACACAAATTGCTACAAGACACAGGGGGAATCCTCCCTCTGTGCCTTTTGGATCGCATGCACCAAAGCTAAAACTAATTCAATACTTCCACCAGTTAAGAGGAAAAACGGCGGCAGTGAGACAGATAAACGTAAACTAGTGCAGTTGTGAAACAGGCTGTACATTCACAAATTCATCCTCTTTCCAAACATCCGCCAACTGGTAATCTCTGAGCAGAAATAGAAGTCTCACCAACCAACTCCTCCGCGTGAGAGAAGCACAAGGCATACGTAGTTCACCACTCAGAACTGCCGTCCCCCCCAAGATGGGGGAACGACTAAACAGTCTAAACAATCGACGGTGGAAGCGAAAGGACCTCGGCAAAGCCGGACCGCCCAGTCCTCATATTAAACAGCTCGTACACCTCGTACACCTGGAGAGAGCCGCATTGTTGTCAAGGTCAGTAAACCGTGAGGGCAAGCCTGTATTCATCAACGAGTAGTGGGGGAGCCACTGCCACAGTCAGTGTCGGAGGTCAGAAAGACCAAGTCCGAGACTCCTAGTAGCCGATACAATGCGCCACTCCGAGGTGGACATGCATTTGGCGAACGTATATCGCACTCAATTAGCTGGGAGTGCCATGCAGAGATGTCGCGACGGCATCGTGATCGTCACAGTCGCGATAGTCGGACAAGATTGTGTTCAAGCACCTTGGAAGTGTCTTCGTCTCGCACAGATGTCCGTAGCACACTGTCCAAAAAGGGTAGCTCATTCAAAGAGCCATGGCCCTGCAACAATCCCGTAAGATTCCCCTGCAGAGAGCAACACTGAACAGCGCCAGTGCAGCTCGCCGCAGGTGCAACTCAGATCATGGCGACGGCCGGCTACGCCCCCACCCCCTTCATCCCAACACTCAAAACGGTCAAGTCGACCCAAATACAAACAACCTAGCGAAACGGATTCACAACAAGTCAGCGGGGAAGGGGGGCAATGTCCTAACCAAAAATTAAAGACCTTAGTGCCCAAAAAGCGAGAACATGCAATATGTATCTGAGTCGCAAAATTTCTCCGTCGCCTTAGTTGCTGCACACTAAAATTAAGTTGCCGCGGACGTGAAGGTATCCAACTCGTCCAATCCAGTGGCGTGAAGGCGCACTGTTTGTATGAGTTCCAGACGTCAGCACCTCCAGTGCTCCCTGAGCGCTTCTTAGTAGTGGACCTCAAGTGGGTACAACGACGTCATAGACCAGCCTAAAGTCAACTTGTGAGCGTTGGGAACGCACTCAAAGACCGGTCTTCTCTGGCAGCAAGAGTCACTACATAGAAGTTCTTGATGGCCGATAGACGCATTTTGGGCCACCATCTCAAACCTGGTGATCGTTCAGCGTTGACGTACAGCCGCAAATCCCACACGGGTCTCAGAAATTGAGAATGGATCATTCCGACCAGATTCATCACATTCTGGCTGGGGGATTTGCGGGTCATCTGGCTGTTTTTTCTTTTCTGTTGTGGTGTTTTTTGTGGATTTGCCCAATAATGCCAAGGAAACCACTGTGTTTCATGCTGAGTTTTCAATTCGTTTGACCTGCTTATACCAATTTCAGAACCGAGCCTCAGAGCGACATCGGCCGTACCAGAGAAAAAAAAATCCGACCAGATTCATCAAACTGTGGAAGCAGTTATCAAGGGTTCACAAGGACCCACGTTTCGACTCCTGAGATGACTTGCTGTCGACGCTTGTCACAAAACTACGTTGCCCGGATTGGACCTCTTCTCAAGGCACGGCCTTCTTCAGCTGCGTGCGCTGTTCCAATCTAGAGATGTCAAACCAACACCGAATTGGCAATAGACTCGAACAAGGGAGGCTCCAACTAATTTCAGGTGCCAAAAACGAACCCAAAACCAGCCCCTTGTGCCTCCTTGTCTTGGATGAAAGAGGTCCCGTGTCAAAGCCTGCAAATCAAGGCGCTTCAAGGCTCGGCGAAGGCGACCGTCCAAGTTGGGGCTCGATTCAACGACCATATTTCCATTTGGCTGTTGTTTTCTCGTTGTGGCTCCTGATGGAAGACGGCCAATCCCAAGTGGAGATACCCCTAAGCCCGCTGATGCCACAAGCAAGTGTTGCTGGGACTTGCGCATATTAATCAGACCAAGCATATCCAGGGGAGAGACTACGATCGTGAGGGACTTGGACCTCATGGCCTAGGCAGTTACGCAAAAATCAACTACTACTACTACTACTACTACTACTACTACTTCTGCTACTACTACTACTACTACCACTACTACCACTACTACTACTACTACTACTACTACCACTACCACTACCACTACCACTACCACTACCACTACCACTACCACTACTACTACTACTACTACTACTGCTACTGCTACTGCTACTATACTACTACTACTACTACTGCTACTACTACTACTACTACTAATACTACTACTACTACTACTACTACTACTCCTGCTACTACTACTACTACTACTACTACTACTACTACTACTGCTACTGCGGGGGGGCACCCTTCATGATCCCTTAAGCCGTTCCTTAAGCCCCCCCTTCAAGCCCCCCTCCGATGACGGGGGTGGGCCCGCCCTCGTTTCCCAAGTTCAAGCCTAGTGATTTTCTTATTCCTCTCTGCGGCTCTAATTTAAATCAGCCCCTTTCCGATGTCACGAGCCCAGAGAGTGTTGGTGCTTCGCCGTTTCCTGATGCAGTTCAACAAGGAAGCAGACAGTCACTGGTATAGGAATGCAGTTACCAAAAGTCACCCTCTTGTTGTGGACGAGACAGATTCAGATAGGCGCTCGGAGGAATCTCGTCGGCACAGAGACATCATCGACAATCCGGTCCTGGTCAAAATGTTGCCTTGTTTGGCCCGGACACCCTGCTATCTTGCAACATCAAATCATCCAACGGGAAGCTTTTTTTCCGTCCAACGCCTTCATGGCTTCCGCCAGGTCGTTACACACGTTCAATCGTAGCAAAAAGATGAATTGTAATTGTCGTGCACGGCTGTCAATTTGTCGATAGCCACAAAAGTATTGGTAGTGGACCTGTACGCAGTCCAGTATGCAGTCCCAGCAAGAAAACCAAAAACACAAACCAAACCACAAAAGCAAACAGGCAAAAACAAAAAAACAACAAACCAACAACAAAAACCAACAAACAAAGCAAAACCAAAACAACCAAAAAACACCAAGAAGTGGGATCGCTACCAGCAATGGGGATTCATGCATGATGACATCTTGTGTGTCATGATGAGAATGGCTCCTAACAAGAAGCAAAACAAAGAACCACAACAAAATCACCAGGGGCCAGGTCAGAGGGTGTAAGAAGCAACAAAGCTCAGTGCAGAAACCAGGGATCCCCCCAGCCAGGATCCCCGAGATCACAAAGAGCAGCCGTTCAGGCATGACATTCACCCTGACACTTGGAAGCAAACACCGACAACGCCGGGTCGCAACGAAAGTGGTGAGAAAAGAGAGAACGGTGAAACAGGAGGGTGAGACATGGTCTAGTAAATGACAGCCAAAGCTACGGCACTGAGGGCGCACTCAGAGTCCGCTCAGTAGTTCTTTTCCTAGCATCAGCATCATGGGAGCTGTGGTGTGCGGTAAGTTCCAGTGCACTAGTGCTCTTGCAAGTCGTCTTCATGGTATGGAAGATTATGCTCATCATCAGTGCGTGGTGATATCTGTGCATTAAGCTCTTCCGATGACGTGCTTGCCCCTTTAGCTGTATGTGGCAGTAGCAGTATGGCCTTCTGCGCCTGGCTTACTTCGTAGGTGGCAGAGATTGTACAACTATCTAAGATACAGCTAATTTGGCGGAGTTGGCGTATGGCAGCTTCGAGGTCAGTGACCCTCTGAGATGGGATATTTTGGATACCTTGAAGCTTCTGGCATGCCTTGTCGAGCAGTTTGGTGGCAGCATCCACCTCACTGGTAGTGACCTGACACAGGGTCAGTTGAGTAATTGACTTTGCTAGGCGATTGACTGCAGCATCTTTCATTGGAGTCGGGCGGGCCATACTACAGGGTGTTCTGCAGGCGTAGAGCAGCTGGACGGTCCATCCATCAATTTTTTTTTCCTTGGAATTTGGCCGATGTCGCTCTGAGGCTCGGTCCTTACATGAGCATAAGCTGTGAGAAAATGTTTGTACAAGGACACAGTTGGTCCATACGAGCAGGCAGATCAAAACAAACAACAAAACAACAAAGGCAAAAAACCACGATGACCCGCAAATCCCCCAGCCAGACTTGCGTTTCGTCAGAGAAAGCGGCAAACAAGACCAAAAACCAAACCAAACACAAACAAAAACGGGGCCGGAGCCCAAAAACAACACCCACGTGATCAATCTGCCAAGGGACACAGTGGTTTGACCACTGCATCACTTTCAAAAACATGCGAAATGAATTAAAATCACGAAATTCCCGCCGACATGAAAGCCTGGCCTGCTTGCCTATCAGCTCAGACATAGAAGTGCTAACAACTGTACATGAGCACGAGCTATAACTGATGCCTCTCTCAGTGTCCTCTCAGATCAGCTTGTCCAGAAGGCCTCCATGGACAGAGTCGTCACAATAAATCGATGTGAGCAGGAAAGTCGTGGCGGTCTCAATGCCAGGCACCCCCCCTGCAGAGGGGGCGGACAGGGATGGCACACGGAAAGCATCACAGACCAGTGAAACAAAGTTCCAAGTTGCCATCGCATATGCCGTGCAGACCCCTAATTTCATAGGGGAGGAAAACAAAAACTGCAGCGTGATTGATCTCAGCCAGCGAAACGTCTGGGCAGTGCTCGCCAAGATGAGGGATACGCAGCAGAGTTGTAGTTGTGCAGACAGTATGAAGCCAAACAAAGGTGCAGTCTCCACACTCAAACCTTAAAGGGGGGCTGAAACTTAACATGACTGCACACGCTAGTTCCGCCAAGCTAGTGCTCCCTTCGGCAAAGTTGTTCTCGTTGTGACAGGTTCGTAAAAATGCAGACCACAGACCTGTTCAAGACGTTTCAGGATGTCATCGTCCCTGAAAGACTTGCAGTGCTTTGCAGTATGCACAGTAGTAGGTTGCAGTCGAATCAAGTCCATAGCGCTATTCATCCAGAATAGGCAGGCTGAAGAATCACCACTATACCGTCCACCAGCTGACGAACCATGTATGCAGTCTTGTGCTGCGCGCGGGCGCTCCAGGCTATTCCACAGGGAGCACCACTGGATTGCTCCAGTGAGACTCGCTGCAGAACAGTCTCGTCCATGGCTTCGGCCGGCTTTTTTTTTCCTTCCAACGCCTTCATGGCTTCCGCCAGGTCGTTCAACATGTTTGAGAGCATGTTGCAATTAGGATTAAAAGCTTAATTAAGTCACGCAAAGGCCATTCCTGTAGCGGCCGCAAAAGTAAACTGGTGGAGGACCGATACATAGTCCTATGCACTGTCACGCTCATCAAGAAAAACCGGCAAACCACAAAGAAACAAAACAACAAACAAAACCCGAAACAGACAACCAAAAACCACACACACCAAAGAGCGGTGTCCATGGCTTCGGCCGGCTATCTACCGCCCCTCTCGGTCAGCCCCGACCAACCATGCAGTGCCACCGGACAAGGGGACACCCCGAAAAGACTCAGAAAAAACGAACGAATTCCGAAAAGTCAACTAATTACCCCTTCACAGGAGGACAAAGCAAAAGGAGAGGGGAAGGTGAAAAGTCGGGCCCTGGGGGCCTGGGGGGCACCAAAAGATAAGTCTCGTCCTTCGTCACACAAGTGAAAACTGATGTGTCAGTGTCTCTCAAGCCAAATAACCTTAGTCAGCAACCAATCACACGAAAACGGTCAACAAAATCTCAAAATCCACTCTAAGCACCAGGAGTCTCGTGAGTGAGAGCAAGGAAGAGAATCAAAAGAGGCGGAGGGCACAACAAAAGAAACAACCAAACAAGAGAAACAACAACCCAGGAGCAAAACCCAAACCAACCGGACAGAGGCCTTTGCTGCCATGAGGCAAAGTGAAGTGAGGACGACAAAGCACTGCACACTCCCAGCAAATACCGTCACAGATGCAACCAGACACCCAGAGGGAGGGACCAGCGTACAGACTGGGCCAGGGCACCACACAGGACCAACCGGGGGGAAAGGGAAGCAAAAACAGGCAGGAGGGGAGCCGACAAACGCCAAACACACAAGACACAGCAAAAAGGCCCAACCACACCATCAACGGCAGTGCAACTCATCGGAGGAAGGGCATAGGGACGTCCATTTTGGAAATCATATGTGACCGGTCAATATGTTGGTTTGAAGCACTGCAGAGGTACTTCCAAGTGTCTCCAAAGTTGCTGGGGTTTGGAGAAGCTTGTCCTGGTGTCTTGAAAGTGTCATGCTGTGGCGTGGCATCATGGGCTTTACGAAATTTGGCGACAAGTGTGTCAATGATTTGGATTTGCTTTAAGGTTATGTAGTTGGAGTCGCATGCTTGCACCGGGAAAATCCATGCAGGCGGATCTGCATGCACCTCGCCTTCCGTACGTCTTGATCATCTATTCTTTATTCTTTACCTTTTTTTTTCTTTTTTGGAAGCGAGAGACATCCTGGCAACAGCTGCCAAGAATCAGCCCGAGGATGGGCCAAACACAAGGAGAGCAGCAGTCCGCGCATGCAAGTACTTAAGAGCTATGGTCAACCAATATGAGTCCACCATCAACGCAGTACATCTAGCCGCCCGCACCCATACACAAAAAAGCAAGGGCGCAGTAGGGCCAGCCGTTGACTATCGCCTGCAAGGAGAAGCCCTCCCAGTCATCTCCTCGGACCTGACTTCTGAATTACTGCATTGCTTGTCCACGCTTCCGGACCCATGGCCCCTGGCCAAGATCACCATAGACATGGAGAAACCGAGCCAGTGGGTCTCCAAATTGTGCAGGCTCTACTTTGCTGATGAGTATGCCAAGCGCACGGTCGGACTGCCCTCACGCAGGCATGTCCCGGACATTGCGGGCGCGCTTCGAGCAGAATATCCTTCCCAAACTCGAAGTCAAAATGATTGAATTTCTAGCTGAATGGATGGTCACTCTCTTAATGCCAGCATCGCACATACTGGAAGTGAGGGCACCTCACCTTTCCTTTATGATGCTCAAGGAATACTGGTTCAGAGAGCTGTACCTAGGCTTGAAAGTCACAGCATCCTTCGACCGCTCCGAATCATACACCAGAGTGATCGATGGTCAGGTAAGATGCATCACTTTTTTCCGTCCAACGCCGTATGGCTTCCGCCAGGTCGTTCAACATGTTTCCAAGCATGTTGCATATTAGATTAATTAATTAATTCACGCAATGGCCGAAGCTGTAGTGGCCGCAAGACTGGTAAAGGACCGATACATAGTCCTATGCCCTTATCACGTCAATAGCAAACAAAAACCGAAACACAAACCAGCAGCAAAAACAACACAACAAAAAAAGCACAAACACAACAAAAACAACCCACACAAAACAAAAAACAGAAAACCACACAGCCCAAAAGCAGTGACGTGATGGGTACCAGTTAGGTGAAAAAGATCTGTTGAGACAAGAGGTGATAGCTTAGTATCAACTCGGCGCATGCAGATGACAACTTATGTGTCATGCTGAGCAGGCCCATTAACAAAAACAACCGCAAAAACCACAAATCATCATGGGCCATCCAAAGGGTGCAGAAGCAACACAGCCCAATGCGGAAACCAGGGATCCCCCCAGCCAGGATCCCCGAGATCACAGAGAGCAGCCTTCATGGCATAACAGTCACCCTGACACTTTGAAACAAACACCGACAACGCCGGGTCGCAACAAAGTGGTGAGAAAACTACCGCAGTGAAACAGAAGAGTGAAACATGGTCTACGGTGAAAAAGACGGCGCGGTAACAGCACTCAGGGCACCCTCAGAGTCCGCTCAGTACTGCTTTTCCAATCATCATATTGCATCAAAATTTGTGAGTAGCACCACTACGCTAGTGCTCTTGCAATGCATCTTCGTGATATGGGAGATTGTACTCATCATCAGTGCGTGGTGATATCTGTGCATTGAGTTCTTCTGATGATGTGCTGGCTCCCTTGGCTGTATGGTGCAGCTGCAGTATGGCTTTCTGTGCCTGGGTTACTTCGTAACAGGCAGATATAGTGCAACTGTCCAGGATACAGCCAATTTGCCGGAGTTGGCGTATAGTCGCCTCAATGTCACTGACCCTCTGGGGTGGGATGTTTTGGATGCCTTGAAGCTTCTGTCGGGCTTTCTCCAGAAGTTTGGTGGCATCATCGACTTCACTGGTAGTGACCTGGCAGAGGGTCATTTGTGTGATGGACTTTGCAAGTCGATGGACAGCAGCGTCTTTGGTGGGAGTTGGTCGCTCCATTTCAAAGGTCTAAGTCGTCCACAGGTTGATGTGTAGACCAAAATCCTCAGAGCATGCAGCTGACACTAGGCGTGTTGCAGCCATGGCCGAGAAGCGGCATGAGGAGGTGTAGTGCACATCATTGGGCCGGTTGAAAGATTGGTTGGGCGCAGGTCAAACAGCGACGGGCACCATGGCTAGATGTACTTTGACATCGCACTACACTACCATACAACAATTAAGGTAGACCAACAAAACAAAACAACTAAAACACCCAGAAAAGACCCAGAAAAGAATTATTATACCCGCCCCCCATCACCTCCCTTCCCGTATTGGCTCTGGCATGTTGCAAACAAGGGTAATCGGAGCGGGCAGTAATCAACCATGAGTACCCCATGGTGACAACAACCTCAACCAAAATCGAGTTACAGGCTGAATGCATGGATGGGAAGTTTGGGTACTCTACGTTACCTCAACTGGCTTACTGGAACTGCACGTGTGCGGCAGTGCGTGGTTCTCCACTGCTACTGGCGCTACTGGCTGCCGCAGTGACGGCGGGTGGATCACTGCTCTCCGCGGGTCTCATCATTTGGGCGATGAGTGGGTGGGTTTGTTTGTCGCGCAGGATCCGCGTCATTTCGCGCGTGAATGCTGCAGGATTATCAACTAGTTCCTTCGCTTCCGCTAATGGCTTGTCAAGGACAATGGCAATGAGCATTTCGCCACCATCCTTGTGGATTATAGTTGGTCGGCCGGCTTGTACCTCTGCGAGGATTGCCACTGCCTTATTTTCACACAAGGTGCGTTCCCATTCCTCCAAGGCTCTTTGCGCTAGGGTGTCAGTTTGCGGCGGGGCTTTGAGAGCAGCTGTTGTCCCTAACGCACTTAGGAAGGGGCTATCAGGTGGCAGGGGGGATGGGAGATACTGAATGTCCGCTACTGCACGCAAGATGTCATTTGTGTGAACTTCATAGGACGTGGTCGTTTTCTTGCTTATGGCTGGTTCGGAGTCAGCCCATAGTTGTGCCAGTGTATATCCTGGTTTAGGTTCCATATACTTGCGGTTCCATACTGCATGATGGGACCATTGAGGCGCATCATGGTTGATTTCAACCGAATCTCTTTTCATGTCATATTCTTTGAGCATATCGTCTAATTCTTGCAGGCTAGCGGCTCGGTGAATACAACATTGTCTGACGGCACCATCAATGTGCAATGGCCATCCCACCGGCATGTGGGAGTCTTCAAGGAGTCCATCGCCATTTTCCTCTATGATTGTGCCCAGCATAGGGACATCAATGGTTGCTTTGAGGCTAACTTGCGCACGTTTGCACTTCCACGTGTCGGGTGCTAGAAGGCCTCTGGCAGCCAACAGTGCGAGTGATGGGAACTCTGGTTGGTCATTCGCCGGTAGCACCTCTTCTTTGATGACTAATTTTAGCCCGTGCAACGGCTGAGGTTGTTCTTTTGGAGGGTCTTGAGGTGGTTGGGATGTGGCATCCTTAGGTGTTGTGTCTTCAAACCAGGTAGGGCGGACCGACTGGACACCAATGGGACTTGCAGAGCTAGCGGTTTTGATGCTTTCTCTGCGCAGGCTATGGTAAACGGGCGGGATCATCCATGCCGGCACAAAAACTGTGATAAACTGCACATTCCAAATGACCTGCAAATTCTGCGGTTTAACCTCAGGCGTGATACATCTTACCTGACCATCGATTATCCTGGTGTATGATTCGGAGCGGTCGAAGGATGCTGTGACTTTCAGACCTAGGTACAGCTCTCTAAACCAGTATTCCTTGAGCATCATAAAGGAAAGGTGAGGTGCCCTCACTTCCAATACGTGCGATGCTGGCATTAACAGAGTGACCATCCATTCAGCTAAGAATTCAATCATTTTGACTTCGAGTTTGGGGAGGATGGCTTGGACTGCTCGAAGCGCACCCGCAATGTCCGGGACATGCCGACGTGAGGGTAGTCCAATCGTTCGCTTGGCATACTCATCAGCGAAGTAGAGTCTGCACAACTTGGAGACCCACTGGCTCGGTTTTTCCATGTCTATGGTGATCTTGGCCAGGGGCCATGGGTCTGGGAGCGTGGACAAACAATGCAGTAATTCGGAGGTCAGGTCTGCGGAGATGACCGGGAGGGCTTCTCCTTGCGGGCGATAGTCAACTGCTGGTCCTACCGTGCCCTTGCTTTTCTGCGTATGTGTGCGGGCGGCTAGATGTACTGCAGTGATGGTGGACTCATATTGGTTGACCATAGCTCTTAAGTACTTACATGCACGGACGGCTGCTCTCTTGTGTTTGGCCCATCTTCGGGCTGATTTTTGGCAGCCACTGCAAGGATGTCTCTCGCTTCTTCTTCAGGCGACCTTTTGGGTTCCGTACCGGGTGCGGGTGCAGTTAGAGCGGTACCTTGAACTGGCGCCTCTTTTGCGCGTGGCAAGTGGTCTGGAATCGGCAGCTTAGGGTGTAATCTCCATCCATCAAAGAAGTATATACCAGGTAGGGACAGGATCTCCTTTCCTGGGCCCGTCTGCGCTACTACTTGCCCGGTGCGGGCTTTGTACAGTCCTGAGGGCAGGCACACGTAGGTGGGATAGGGTGTGCGATCAGCCGCGTAGGCATACAGGACGACTTCAGTAAAAGGGAGATCCTGCTCGGGGAGCCACTTGTGGTGAGATTCTAGGCCTGTTTGGACTTCTTGGAGACGCTCCCTGTTTAACCAGCGAAGGTCCGATCCACGCACCAATATTAAGCGGTATCTCGCTCGCTTCACTTCGTCGGCTTGCTGATCGTAGTATTGGTTGGCGATTGCAAGTGGAGGGAACTCCCAGGTTGGTGCCGCGTTGAGTGACCATCGGCTTAACTGCGCTAGATTCTCTTGAGCTGGGTCAGGGTTAAAGTCAGGCCAACTCCATGTCGTTTGCCCTCTCCTGAGGCCCCGGATGCCATATGCAATTGTCGCAATCACCTGCGCCATGCCCATGAGTCCCATCATGTCTAACGGGGAGACAAGCAAAGTTAACGATTTGGATCGAGTGAGTCCTACCGTGATTCTGCCGAGACAGTCTTCGGTGTCTTCTGTAGGGGAGCCGTTGGAGTAGTATTTGGTATTCAAAAATCCTATACTGGGCTGAGCTACGATTGATACTTGTGCTGTTCCTCCTGCTGAATTGGCTATTGTTTCTACACGCAGGGTGCAGACGTAATCCCTTTTAAGCACGGAGCGGTTCAAGTTGTTCTTGTGATCTGTAGCCGTGGTCATGGTAAAAAGTCCATCTGCAAATCCAGCGTTGTGCGGGAACGGAGTGAGGACCTCTGCCACAAGAGTCTCAAGGTCTGTCGCTACCAACCCGTTGATCCTAGCATTAGTGTCCCAAAGCACGAGTTGGAACCCTGGTGGCTTGTCGGGAAGTCCTCCCGAGGCAAAGCTTCCCAGTTCCCACAGGCCATTGATCTGTCTGCATAGATCAGGATAGCGAACTGCAACCACTGCGTGGTATGTTACAGGGCTAACCCTAGAGCTAGAGGGAAGCATTAACCCCCAAGCATGGATGTCACTCACTCCGGCGGTCTGGGAATTTAACACTGCTTGTATATCTCCGGCCATGGGTAGGAGAGTAGCGGCATGCTGCAAGATCCAGGCGAGGCGTACGAGGGACCGTGGAAAGTTAATGGCGGTGCCTGCCAGCAGTTCTGAATCCACAAAGCGGGAGTACCGTTGCATGTTGGGCGGGGCTGCTTCAAATTGGGCTCTTAGGCCTGGGAGAACAGTGCTTGCTGCACTAAGGTCTTCTGCATCCTGCGGCGAGAGGTGACTTGTCCATAGCTGACCTAGAGTGGGCTGTCCTCGTTTGAGGATTTGACTGAGGGCCGCCAAGCCTTCATTGGCCGAACCATCAAGTAGTCGGATCATTGCATCAGCAAGGTTGGCTGGCATATAATAATTGCGGTCACTTCGTAGCCCATGCTTCTTGGCCAACAGGAGCTGTTGTGATCGTTTCGCGTTGCGAGCTGCACGATCAATTCCGCCGGGTGTCTGCTCAGAGTCTCCTGTCCACAAGACCAGGGGGTTGCTGTCTCAGTAAGCTGATGACTGCAATTTCTCGGTCAGTGCCATATTGCTGGCCTTCATCAATGACTAGGAGGGAGAGCTCTTGCATAAAACCACCCATTGTGGACCATTGCATGGTCAGGTCCTGGGCTACCGTTCCTCCAGTGGCTAGAATTAACTGACACTTATTCAGCATTTGCCTTCTTTCTCTCGGGTGTATGTCGAATTTTGTGTGGGAGTAGCTACTTTTGTTGCGTTCTTGGTCTCCCACTAGCCTACCTATGCGCCCAAACACCCCCGACGGGGGGTCGAGCCATAGGAGGAGGTCAGCAAAGGATCTCGTGCCGGAGTTCTCTTTACAGATGAATAGTATTTTGAGGCTGTCAGTGGCATCGATTTCAATCAAAGCTAGGATGAGGATTGCCATCGATTTCGACTTGCCTGCGCCGAAAAGCCCTTGGATACACAGGTCTAACCGATTGGTGAGCAACGCCATTGTCACTGCGCAGAGTGTGCCCAAGACATGTCCATCGAGCTCTGCGGCAAAGGACAGTGCAGTGGAGCGGGTCCAGGGGTGAAGCTCGCCCTCTACATGACATGGGATGAGCACTAGGCGTAGCAACTGGCCGCACAAATGCAAAAAATGTGATCTTTTGTTGCCATCCATTCCTTCCACTGCTGTTTGGACATTATAGATGCCTAATCCCAGGTGGTATCTGCACGGGGGGGTTTGCGCGACAGCGGTAACCTCTCTGGTAGGCTTAGTACATCCGAACATCCACATTGTGTGTAGGAAGAAGGTTCCTGGGACCGGGCTTTTCTGCCCTTGGACGGTAGCATCAATGGGATCCAGGAGCTGGCCGGAGTCCTCATACCAGTCTTGAAGGGCTTCTAACTGTTCTTGTGCGAAAAATTCAATGGCTGGCCCTGAGAGAAGGGCTATTTCGATGAATCTGGGGTTGCACTGTCTGTATATGCGGGAGGCAGGCAATTCATCTTTGCTTTTGGATGTGCGTGGCGTGATGGCGAGAACTAACCCAAATAGTACTTGAAGGTCTCCATCGTCATCGGCTGGCTCTTCTGTCGTGCCTACCATGGCAACTAGCCTACCCGTGCCAATGGGGCTAACTTTGTGATGGTGCGCATCGCTGGCTAGGAGGCTGAAGACTTCAGTTTTGCCAAGGCTAGGATGTCGGAACGCAAATGCATCTTGTCCGCCTTTGACTTTCCAGTGTCCAAATTCGCTACCTTTAAAGAGGAATTCGAAGGTAATGGGTTGCCAAGGTTGACGGATGGGTCCTGCACTCTGCATTGTTAACCCTGTTTCATTATAGTTGGGGCTGAGCATGGGCAAATAATAGTCTAACATGTAGACGGCCATGGGCAATTGCAAGGTGCCAAGGAAATGTTGAACCATGGTGGTATAGTTGAGCAACTTAGTCCTTGACGAAATGGTGACAGTTGCCAATGTGGCTAAGTATTGGGTGGCCTCTTGCTCCGTTTTCACCTCCGGGTTATGAACGGCAATGTGGGTGACAAGTGCCTGTGTCGTTGTCTCAGGGAGCTCGCACATTTCAGCTAATTCGCGCAGTAGTTTTTTGGCAGTTTTGGGGAGCTCGAAGCTACACCATGAGATCAGGCGGAGGGGGGCCTGTGAGTACACTTCGAATGGGAGCACGCCTGGGATGCCTTCCAGCTGCGCCATATCAGGTCGTCCTTCTGCAAGGGCAACTCGTGTCCAGTGCGAATAGTTGTGTTGTGCAGTGCCTAGGTATGCTCTCCATCCTGTGACATGCGTGATTGCAAAGCCTCGTTGCCTGAGCAGTTTGATGTCATAGTTGGACGGGTTCCATACACAAAGCTTGTCATCTGTATGGTGGATGAGGTGGATCTGTCGATGCTGAGACATGCTGTGTGTCGTAAGCAGCGATGGTGGCAGAGCAATGGCTGCTAGTACGGCTTTGCCTTCAATGTCTGGGAACTCCGAAAGGATGGTTTCCCATACCATCCCTGCGTACGAGCCAGCACTGTGTCCTCGAATGAAGAGAGCGCCTACCATGTATCCTGTTGATCTCAGAAGATCTACCGGGCGGATTTCAGGGGGTAGGCATACTCCGACCAGCGGATGGGCCACTAATAACTTAGTGAAAAGCCGCAGGCCATGCATATACCCTGGCCACGGCGGTTTCCTATGTGCTGGGGTGATAGGACAGAAACGCAACAGTTTCATGGCTCGACTGATGATCTGTGCCTGCAGTTGGTCTGCAGTGGGCATTCCTAAGACACGGCACCAGGTGTGTGCACCTATGGGAAACATGGCAATGTGTAGCAGCAAATATTCTTGCGTGTGGGCAGTGCCTGCAATTGTGCCAGCTCTTGCATTCCAATCGTCTTGTTTGCTAAGGGATGGCCCATACACATGCGCTTCCTTTTTGCAAGCGAGCAGTATGTCCCAATCGTCATCGAGTTCTCCTCCACCCAACCCAGTGCACTGAACGTCCAGGGACCCTGGGTCAGCGTCATTGAGTTGCCAGGAGGTATTATCCATGACCATGATTTTCCAATCAGTGTATTTAGGATCTGCATGGCTAGCAAGGACTTCATTGGTGGCTAGTTCTGCATTGTTAGGGTCAATACCCAGTCGTCGTTGCAGTGCTTCCAGGAGAGGGAGGATCTGGGCAGTAGGGAGCTGGAGGCTCGCGTGCTGGCCGCAGAAGACATGGGCAGGTTCGCAAGCCTTGGGCCAGGGTGTGTGGTCATTGTTGTTATTGGGGGCTTCCACTGGCGTCCAAAGGCTCTGGAGCAGCAACACCTGCGTCTTGGTAAGACTGCGGTTTTGCGGGACATGCGGCTTGGCGACTATTTTACTCCCTCTAACGAAATCGCAGCCTGTGGGGTGTGTCCATAGCGGGGTGCCTCCTCGACTCCTATGAGCGACACAGCAAGCGGTTGCAACCCTTTGTTTTGCCACTGCTGAAGTTGGCGTCCCAGGCCTACTTTACTCCCATGGAAGGCATGTACGATCGGCGGCAGGCTATACCCTATGGCTAGCTCTTTGCTCTGGAACAGCTTGTCTCCTGGGAGGCAGAGGATGGGAAAGTCGGCGGGGAAAACAGACATTGGGGAGAGTGCACCTTGCTCGAATATAGGGCGCGCCCAGGTAAGGAAGGGCGGGGTTCGCTCAACAAAGTCCGGTCTTAGGTATCGGCCATCTCCATGACGCGGCCATTCTCCTTGCTCCGGGATGGGGAATGCAATAGCTCCAGCCCATTCGCCTAGCATTGCCCATGCGTGTGTCCAGTCAAGCGGAGTTCTGGCTTTACATCCTAGTAGAGGGGTAAGGAGTAGTCCGCCTCTCATCGCCTCAGCGGGGTCTTCTGGCACAGTGGTTGTGGCTAGGAAACTGGCTCGGCTATCCTGGAGTGCAGTGACCCAATCATCTGCTGATCTGCGGTTGGCGGGGTGGGCGATTCTTCGTGCTTTCGGGGCGGGTGCATCACTAGGAGCGGAGCCTTGGGCAGCAGACAGGGGCATGGGTGCTTCCTGGGTGGCTTGGTCCATATTGACATCAACTTTATCAGTCGGGGTATGCCCTGTCACAATGATCAAGCCGGCATTGAGTTCAGCTTTGGCTTCCGTGCAAAGGAGCACTGCCGGTGGGCACTGGTTGGAGCTGGCCATTGTGTTGTGTTGCATTGCTTCGGCTCTGCTTGCCTTGTCCGTCATAAGGTTGACTAGTTCGGCTATCTCATACAGCGAGGTCGGCACGCAGTCGGAGTCGATTAGGGCAAAATTTACGGTGGGAAACATTAGACACAGCGCCTCCAAGGCTGCAGCACCAGCCCAGGTATAGTGGACCTGATGCAAACCTGTGTCAGCATGGATGGGAAAATGGATGGCGGTGGTTTTTTCCCTGTAGGGGCCTGTGACTGCACATCTGCCTTTAATCCAGGGAGCGAAATGCGGCCAGTATGCTGGGGGATCAGTGCCTGCCAGTTTGCGGTTGTCCACATACACATACACGGTGGCATACTGTGGCAACCAGGAGAGATTATCCATTATCCACTGGAAGAGTGTCTTATGATGGACCTGGCTGGCTGCTGGTCGTCGGATTCCATTTCCTTCGTCCACCATGATTGCTGGATATGTCAGGGGTGACCGGGGCATGCGACAAGAGCCGACATCGGCCCATTTCCACCTTTGTTTGATATCGTCCATGCCGAGTGGAGTTGACACTTCTTTTTCCGAGAGGAAAAGTCCATCGAGCTGGTGGCTCATTTGTGAGACCCCATCCACATCAGAGAAATTGATAGGTGCGGCAATTTCCCACTTCTCCTTTGGGGGAGGCTCAGTCCCTTGTTGGAAATATGGAACGTCATCATCTGTTTCGAGGGCGTCAAAGTACAGTCGAGGTCCCTTTATGGCCGCCATGTTTCTACTAGTTTTTTGGATCCTGTTTTTGGGGCCATGATGAAGCAGGCTTATCGCCAAACACTAAAGTCTTTGGCTGCTGAATGTCTTGTTGGCGTTCGTTTGGGGCTGCTGAATTTCTTGACCCCTGTCTGCGTGGACTGATTGTTTTGGTTGCTTGCATTTGGTGCAGGTGGCTGTTTATTTTGGACAGATGTCGTTGACACACTTCGGGGATCTGGGTTGGTGGGTTGGTGCCTAGAAAGTGTATTTTTTGCTGATACGAACACAGCTACAATCTACAATTTTTATCCCGCACCCAATGTCAATTTGGGAATAGACCGAGAGGGGACAGCGAAAAGCCAAGACGGTCAACAAAAAGGAACATTGGCCCATGTAAAGCGTAAAGTTGCAACGGCCCTTTCAATGAAGGTGAAACCTGTTAAAAAATATAGACATTCATGTGCATTTGCTCCAATTTCAGCCGTCGAGGCTTGCCTCGAAAATTCTCCCTCATCCTTACATTTTTTGTTTTGTTGCAATTTCTATAGCCTCGAGGCTGCCTCGAAGCCTGCTTTGAAGCCTGCCGCCAGGCTCATCCTGAAAGATTGTTTGTTTTGCTCCAAGTTCGCATGGTCGAGAACCGGAGTTGCAACAGAGGATGGATGCCTTTTTCCAGTCTTGCAGAAAGCGCGCTGTTTTGCGCTAACTTTGCTGTCGCCCCTGCGGGTTTGATTTGCTTGGCATGTGCAATACTTCTGGCAGTCACGGTGTGAAAACTGACAGCGTTTAGTGCAGATTTTGGTGGCAGGTGCGGTATTTACGGCGTGTGTGACACTGAACCTACAGAGGGTGAGCGTTTAGTACGACAGTTGTGGCACTACACGCCTTTTACCGTGGAAAAAACCAGCAAAACAGGTCCAGCGTGTAGCGTGTAGTGGCTCTTTTTTCTAAACTATATTGATCTTTAAAAAATAATTACAACCGAACGCCAGGAAACGGCGAAAATGCGTCTCCGGCCACAGCGCGGAGCGTTTAGTGGGGTACTACACGCCCAAACGGTCGCATCTAAAAATCGCTGTTTTACCACAGTGCGAAGCGTTTAGTGCCGATTTTGCTGGCAGGCGCAGTATTTGCGCTCTGCGTCGCGCCAAAATCACAGAGGGTGAGCGTGTAGTGCCGCCAGTTGTGGCACTACACGGCAGGTTTCTGTGCACAAACCTTGGCAGGCGCAGTATTTCAAAAGGAAACATGGCCACCCCACAGCTTAAACCCTGCCGCGGCTGAAGCTGTGAGGTGGCCACGTTTGTTTGTCAAATACTTGCCACGGGCGAAGCTGTGAGGTGGCCATGTTTGCTTGTCAAAAACTGCCCCTGCCAGGGTTTACGCTGTGTAGTGGCCATGTTAGCTTCTGAATTACTGCGCCTGCCAGCGTTTAAGCTGTCCAGGTTAAGCTGTGAGGTGGCCATGTTTGTTTGTCAAGTACCGCAGTTGTCAGGGTTTAAGTTGTGAGGTGGCCATGTTTGTTTGCAATATTTGCCACAGGTCGAGATGTGTGGTTGTTTACTTCTGAAATGCTGCGCTTGCCACGGGTTTAAGCTGTGATGTGTCCATGCTTGCTTCTGAAATATTGTGCCTGCGACGGGGTTGTTAGCTGCCAAAGTACTGCGCCTGCCACGGGCTTAAGCTTTTGAAATATTGGACCTGCCGCTTTAAGGAATCTGTTGAATACGCCCCGCTCCCCAGCGGCAATGCTGCGTCAGTGTGAGATGGACTGAAGCTGTCATATGCTTCTTTACAGCGTTCCACAGCAGCATTGCCGCCGGGGGTGTGGGGGTTCTGCGCTGCCCGCGCAAAAACTATCGGGAGAAAAAATGCAGGATCACATGGAGGTGAGGCCATGGCGGCCACATGGTACGTATGTTCTTTATTTCGCAAGAGGGACGGAACATATCGAGGGACGAAAATCTGCATGTGCTTTGAAGTTAAGGTCCCACACGGGGCATGTGTCCTCATTTTGGACTGCAGGCTTTCATGAAAGCAATTGTCCTCGTGCCATTACGTTTTGCGTCCGAGGCCTGGCCTCGGGCAGGCCTCGGTGAGCCGCGGAGCACCTCGAATGCCAACAAACCTGCTTCATCATGGCCCTTAAAACAGGGCCGAAAAAAGTGCTCAAAACATGGCTGCGATAGAGAGACCTCGACAGTAGCAAGCGGCCTTGGGACGCACAAAGAGAAAAAGGTATGTGTTGACATTCATGTTCAAGCTGCTGGGTTGCAAATCTGCTTGCAAAACATTTGCGGGCAGCAACGAAATTCTCCGATGGCTGACCCCATTTTTGGGTCCAAATATGGACCCCAAAATGGGGTCCAGAATTGGATCACATTTTCATTCCTTCTTTTAGGTCTGTGTGGGCCCCGTTTTGGGGTCCGGATTTGGACCCAAAAGTGGGGCCAGCCATCGGAAAATTTTGCTGCTGCCCGCAGATGTTTTGCAAGCAGATTTGCGACGCACTAGCATGAGCATAAGTGTTAACACATGCTTTTTCTCTCTGTGCGTCCCAATTTGTTTCTTGTACAGTCGAGGCCCCTTTATGGCCGCCATGTTTCTACTAGTTTTTTGGATCCTGTTTTTGGGGCCATGATGAAGCAGGCTTGTCGCCAAACACTAAAGTCTTTGGCTGCTGAATGTCTTGTTGGCGTTCGTTTGGGGCTGCTGAATTTCTTGACTCCTGTCTGCGTGGGCTGATTGTTTTGGTTGCTTGCATTGGGTGCAGGTGGCTGTTTGTTTTGGACTGATGTCGTTGACACACTTCCTGGATCTGGGTTGGTGGGTTGGTGCCTAGAAAGTGTATTTTTTGCTGATACGAACACAGCTACAATTTTTATCCCGCACCCACTGTCAATTTGGGAATAGACCGAGACGGGACAGCGAAAAGCCAAGACGGTCAACAAAAAGGAACATTGGCCCATGTAAAGCGTAAAGTTGCAACGGCCCTTTCAATGAAGGTGAAACCTGTTTAAAAATATAGACATTCATGTGCATTTGCTCCAATTTCAGCCGTCGAGGCTTGCCTCGAAAATTCTCCCTCATCCTTACATTTTTTGTTTTGTTGCAATTTCTAGCCTCGAGCCTCGAAGCCTGCTGCCTCGAAGCCTGCTTTGAAGCCTGCCGCCAGGCTCATCCTGAAAGATTGTTTGTTTTGCTCCAAGTTCGCATGGTCGAGAACCGGAGTTGCAACAGAGGATGCAAATGCCTTTTTCCCGTCTTGCAGAAAGCGCGCTGTTTTGCGCTAACTTTGCTGTCGCCCCTGCGGGTTTGATTTGCTTGGCATGCGCAATACTTCTGGCAGTCACGGTGTGAAAACTGACAGCGTTTAGTGCAGATTTTGGTGGCAGGTGCGGTATTTACGGCGTGTGTGACACTGAACCTACAGAGGGTGAGCGTTTAGTACGACAGTTGTGGCACTACACGCCTTTTACCGTGGAAAAAACCAGCAAAACAGGTCCAGCGTGTAGCGTGTAGTGGCTCTTTTTTCTAAACTATATTGATCTTTAAAAAATAATTACAACCGAACGCCAGGAAACGGCGAAAATGTGTCTCCGGCCACAGCGCGGAGCGTTTAGTGGGGTACTACACGCCCAAACGGTCGCATCTAAAAATCGCTGTTTTACCACAGTGCGAAGCGTTTAGTGCCGATTTTGCTGGCAGGCGCAGTATTTGCGCTCTGCGTCGCGCCAAAATCACAGAGGGTGAGCGTGTAGTGCCGCCAGTTGTGGCACTACACGGCAGGTTTTTGTGCACAAACCTTGGCAGGCGCAGTATTTCAAAAGGAAACATGGCCACCCCACAGCTTAAACCCTGCCGCGGCTGAAGCTGTGAGGTGGCCACGTTTGTTTGTCAAATACTTGCCACGGGCGAAGCTGTGAGGTGGCCATGTTTGCTTGTCAAAAACTGCCCCTGCCAGGGTTTACGCTGTGTAGTGGCCATGTTAGCTTCTGAATTACTGCGCCTGCCAGCCTTTAAGCTGTCCAGGTTAAGCTGTGAGGTGGCCATGTTTGTTTGTCAAGTACCGCAGTTGTCAGGCTTTAAGTTGTGAGGTGGCCATGTTTGTTTGCAATATTTGCCACAGGTTGAGATGTGTGGTTGTTTACTTCTGAAATGCTGCGCTTGCCACGGGTTTAAGCTGTGATGTGGCCATGTTTGCTTCTGAAATATTGTGCATGCGACGGGGTTGTTAGCTGCCAAAGTACTGCGCCTGCCACGGGCTTAAGCTTTTGAAATATTGGGCCTGCCGCTTTAAGAGATCTGTTGAATACGCCCCGCTCCCCAGTGGCAATGCTGCGTCAGTGTGAGATGGACTGAAGCTGTCATATGCTTCTTTACAGCATTCCACAGCAGCATTGCCGCCGGGGGTGTGGGGGTTCTGCGCTGCCCGCGCAAAAACTATCGGGAGAAAAAATGCAGGATCACATGGAGGTGACGCCATGGCGGCCACGTGGTATGTTTTTTATTTCGCAAGAGAGACGGAACATATCGAGGGACGAAAATCTGCATGTGCTTTGAAGTTAAGGTCCCACACGGGGCATGTGTCCTCATTTTGGACTGCAGGCTTTCATGAAAGCAATTGTCCTCGTGCCATTACGTTTTGCGTCCGAGGCCTGGCCTCGGGCAGGCCTCGGTGAGCCGCGGAGCACCTCGAATGCCAACAAACCTGCTTCATCATGGCCCTTAAAACAGGGCCGAAAAAAGTGCTCAAAACATGGCTGCGATAGAGAGACCTCGACAGTATTCTGTTTCGCTGTCCACTGACACATCCTCGACTGTTTTGTCTGGGGCGGTTGGTTCCGTTGGTTCGATATCTGTGTCTGAGTCGTCAGGGTCAGGCGACGCCAGTGAAATGAACCTGTTCGGTGTCATAAGCTGCTGTAACATGCTGGCGCAAGCTTGACCCTGAACAACCGGTACCCGGGTGTCAGGTGTCAAGTGACAAGCCGGAAATAGTGGATAGGTCAGGTAAGATGCATCACGCCCGAAGTCAAGCCGCAGAATCTGCAGGTCATCTGGAACGTGCAGTTTATCACAGTTTTCGTGCCGGCATGGATGATCCCACCCGTATACCATAGCCTGCGCAGAGAAAGCATCAAAACCGCAAGTTCCGCCAGTCCTATAGGTGTCCAGTCGGTCCGCCCCACCTGGTTTGAAGACACAACACCCAAGGATACTGCACCCCAACCCAATCAAGACCCACAGAAACAGCAGTCCCAGCCACTGCATGGGCTCAAGTTAGTGATCAAAGAAGAGGTGCTGCCGACGAACGACCAACCAGAGTTCCCATCGCTCAAACTGTTGGCTGCCAGAGGCCTTCTAGCACCTGACACGTGGAAGTGCAAACGTGCACAGGTCAGCCTCAAGGCAACCATTGATGTCCCTATGCTGGGCACAATCACAGAGGAAAATGACGATGGACTCCTTGAAGACTCCCACATGCCGGTGGGATGGCCATTGCACATTGATGGTGCTGTCAGACAATGTTGTATTCATCGAGCCGCCAGCCTGCAAGAATTAGACGACATGCTCAAAGAATATGGCATGAAGAGACTCAGTTGAAATCAACCGTGACGCACCACGATGGTCCCACCATGCGGTATGGAATCGACGGTACATGGAGCCAAAACTTGGATACACACTGGAACAACTATGGGAGGACCGAGTCCACCATAAGCAAGAAAACGACCACGTCATATGAAATCCAAACCAATGACGTCTTGCGTGCCGTAGCAGCCATTCAGAATTTCCCATCCCCCACGCCACCTGATAGCCCCTTCCTAAGAGCGGTAGGGACAACAGCTGCTCTCAGGGCCCCGCTGCAAACTGACACCCTGCGCAAAGAGCCCTGGAGGAATGGGAACGCACTCTGTGTGAAAACAAGGCAGTGGCAATCCTCGCAGACGTACAAGCCGGCCGACCAACCATAATCCATAAAGATGGTGGAGAAATGCTCATTGCCATTGTCCTCAGGAATGGTATGGGAAACTATCCTCTCAGAATTCCCAGACGTTGGTGGCAAAACCGTGCTAGCAGCCATTGCGCTACCACCATCGCTGCTCACGACATACAATTTGTCTCAGCTGAGAGAGATCCACCTCATTCACCATGCAGATGACAGGCTCTGCGTATGGAACCCGTCGAACCATGACATCAAGCTGCTTAGGCAACGGGGCTTTAAAATTACGCATATCACAGGATGGAGAGCGTACCTCGGTACTGCACAACATAACTACTCGCATTGGACAAGAGTTGCCCTCCCAGAAGGACGACCAGATATGGAGCAGTTAGAAGGTACCCCTGGAGTGCTCCCCTTCGAAGTGTACTCACAGGCTCCCCTCCGTCTGATCTCATGGTGCAGCTTTGAGCTCCCAAGAACTGCCAGAAAACTCCTGCGTGAATTAGCGGAAATGTGCGAGCTACCTGAAACCACGACACAGGCACTTGTTACACACATTGCTGCCCATAATTCAGAGGTCAAAACTGAGCAAGAGGCAACCCAATACTTAGCCACGTTGGCAACAGTCACCATCTCCTCAAGGACCAAGTTGCTCAACTATACCACCATGGTACAACATTTCCTTGGCACCTTGCAATTGCCCCTGGCTGTCTACATGTTAGACTACTACTTGCCCATGCTCAGTCCAAATGAAGGCTATAATGAAACAGGGTTAACAATGCAAAGTGCAGGCCCTATCCGGCAACCATCGCAACCCATCGCCCTTGAATTCCTCTTCAAAGGCAGGGAGTTTGGACACTGGAAAGTTAAAGGCGGACAGGATGCATTCGCGTTCCGGCACCCAAGCCTGGGCAAAACTGAAGTGTTCAGCCTGCTAGCCAGTGATGCGCACCATCACAAAGTCAGCCCCATTGGCACGGGTAGGCTCGTTGCCATGGTGGGTACAGCGGACGCACTAGCTTATGATGGAGATGACCTTCAAATCCTTTTTGGCTTGGTCCTTTCCATCACGCCACGCGCAGCCACAAAAAAGGATGAGCTGGCTGCCTCACGCATATACAGACAGTGCAACCCTAAATTCATCGAAGTTGCTTTCCTCTCAGGACCGGCCATTGAGTTTTTTGCAAAGGAACAACTTGAAGCCCTCCAAGACCTGTATAGTGCCTCCGGCCAGTACCTGGACCCCATTGATGCGACCGTCCAGGGACAGAAAAGCCCGGTCCCCCAGACCTTCTTTCTAAATACAATGTGGATGTTCGGATGTACTAAGCCTACCCGAGAGCTTACCGCTGTCGCGCAAACCCCCCCGTGCAGGTACCACCTGGGATTAGGCATCTACAATGTCCAAACGGCAGTAGAAGGAATGGAGGGCAACAAAAGATCACATTTCTTGCATTTGTGCGGCCAGTTGCTCCGCCTAGTGCTAATTCCATGTCACGTGGAGGGCGAGCTTCACCCTTGGACTCGCTCCACTGCACTGTCCTTTGCCGCTGAGCTTGACGGACACGTTTTAGGCACACTCTGCGCAGTGACAATGGCGTTGCTCACCAACCGGCTAGATCTGTGCATCCAAGGGCTTTTCGGAGCAGGCAAGTCGAAATCGATGGCAATCCTCATCCTGGCCTTGATTGAAATCGACACTACCGACAGCCTCAAAATATTGTTCATTTGCAAAGAGAACTCCGGCACTCGATCCTTTGCTGACCTCCTCCTATGGCTCGACCCCCCGTCGGGGGTGTTTGGGCGCATAGGTAGGCTGGTAGGAGACCAAGAGCGCAACAAAAGCAGTTACTCGCACACGAAATTTGATATCCACCCGAGAGAAAGAAGGCAAATGCTGAACAAGTGTCAGTTAATATTAGCCACTGGGGGAACGGTAGCCCAGGATCTTACCATGCAATGGTCCACAATGAGTGGTTTTATGCAAGAGCTCTCCCTCCTGGTCATTGATGAAGGCCAGCAGTATGGCACTGACCGCGAAATTGCAGTTATCAGCCTGCTGAAACAGCAACCCCTGGTCCTGTGGACAGGAGACTCTGAGCAGACACCTGGCGGTATTGATCGGGCAGCTCGCAATGCAAAGCGGTCACGACAACTACTGTTAGCTAAAAAGCATGGCCTGCGAAGCGACCGCAACTACTACATGCCAGCCAACCTTGCTGATGCAATGATCCGACTGCTAGATGGTTCGGCGAATGAAGGCTTAACGGCTCTTAGTCAAATCCTCAAACGAGGCCAGTCCACATTAGGTCAGCTATGGACAAGTCACCTCTCGCCGCAGGATGAGGAAGACCTCAGGGCAGCCAGCACTGTGCTCCCAGGCCTCAAAGCCGTATTTGAAGCAGCTCAACCAAATATGCAACGACACTCCCGATTCGTAGACTCGGAACTGCTGGCGGGTACCGCTCTCAATTTTCCACGGTCTCTCGTGCGCCTTGCCTGGATTTTGCAGCATGCCGCTACCCTCCTGCCCATGGCTGGTGACATACAAGCAGTCTTAAACTCCCAGACCGCCGGTGTAAGCGACATCCATGCCTGGGGGTTAATGCTTCCGTCCAGCTCCAGGGTTAGTCCTGTGACATACCATGCAGTGGTTGCAGTTAGATATCCTAATCTTTGCAGGAAGATCAATGGCCTATGGGAACTAGGAAGTTTTGCTTCGGGAGGCCTTCCCGACAAGCCACCAGGGTTCCAACTAGTGCTCTGGGATACTAATGCTAGGATTAACGGTTTGGTAGCGACGGATTTAGAAACTCTTGTGTCAGAAGTACTCAGCCCCTTTCCTCACAATGCTGGATTTGCAGATGGACTTTTCACAATGACCACAGCAACTGATCATAAGAACAATTTGAACCGCTCCGCGCTCAAAAGGGATTATGTTCGCACCCTGCGTGTCGAAACAATAGCCAATTCGGCAGGAGGAACAGCGCAGGTATCAATCGTAGCTCAGCCCAGTATTGGATTTCTCAACACTAAGTATTACTCCAATGGCTCTCCTACAGAAGATACAGAAGACTGCCTTGGCAGAATCACTGTCGGACTCACCCGGTCCAAATCGTTAACCCTGCTGGTCTCTCCGCTAGACATGATGGGGCTCATGGGCATGGCACAGGTGATCGCTGCAATTGCATATGGCATCCGGGGCCTACGGAGAGGAGAAACGACATGGAGCATGCCGAAATTTGACCCTGACCCAGTCCAAGAGAACCTAGCACAGCTAAGCCGGTGGTCACTCAATTCGGCACCAACCTGGGAGTACCCTCCCCTTGCAATTGCCAATCAATACTACGATCAGCAAGCTGACGAAGTGAAGCGAGCAAGATATCGGCTGATATTGGTGCGAGGGTCAGACCTTAGATGGCTGAACAGGGAGCGCTTCCAAGAAGTTCAAGCAGGGTTACGAACTCAACACAAGTGGCTCCCCGAGCAAAATCTCCCTTTCTCTGAAGTTGTTCTATATGCCTACGCTGCTGATCGCACACATTTTCCCACCTACGTGTGCCTACCCTCAGGACTGTATAAAGCACGCACCGGGCACATAGTAGCACAGACAGGCCCAGACCAGGAGATCCTGTCCCTGCCCGGCATATACTTCTTTGATGGATGGCGACTACACCCGAAGTTGCCAATCCCAGACCACTTGCCACGCGCAAAAGAGGCGCCAGTCCAAGGTACCGCTCTCAATGCACCTGCACCAGATACGGAACCCAAACGGTCGCCAGAAGAAGAGGCACGAGATATCCTCGCAGTAGCTGCCAAGAACCAGCCCGAAGATGGGCCAAGCACAAGAAGAGCAGCTGTTCGCGCATGCAAGTACTTACGGGCCATGGTCAGCCAATATGAGACCACCATCCAAGCCGTGCACAGTGCCGCCCGCACCCACACGCAAAGAAGCAAAGGCACGGTGGGACCTGCAGTTGACTATCGCCCACAAGGAGAAGCCCTCCCAGTCATCTCGGCGGACCTAACCTCCGAATTGTTGCATTGTTTATCCACGCTCCCAGACCCATGGCCCCTAGCTAAGATCACCATAGACATGGAGAAACCGAGCCAATGGGTCTCAAAGTTGTGCAGACTTTACTTTGCGGACGAGTATGCCAAGCGAACAGTTGGATTGCCCTCGCGTAGGCATGTTCCGGACATCGCGGGTGCACTACGAGCAGTTCAAGCCATCCTCCCTAAACTCGAAGTCAAAATGATTGAGTTCTTAGCTGAATGGATGGTAACTCTTCTAATGCCAGCCTCGCACGCATTGGAAGTGAGGGCACCTCACCTTTCCTTTATGATGCTAAAGGAATACTGGTTTAGAGAACTGTATCTAGGCCTGAAAGTCACAGCGTCCTTCGACCGCTCTGAATCATACACCAGAGTGATCGATGGTCAAGTAAGATGTATCACGCCTGAAGTCAAGCCGCAAAATTTGCAGGTTATCTGGAATGTGCAGTTCATCACAGTCTTTGTGCCGGCATGGATGATCCCGCCCGTCTACCACAGCCTGCGCAGAGAAAGCATTAAAACTACGAGTTCTGCAAGTCCCATAGGAGTCCAGTCAGTCCGTCCCACCTGGTTTGAAGACACAACACCCAGGGACACTACATCCCAGCAGCCTCAAGACCCTCAAAAAGAGCAACCCCAGCCACTGCATGGGCTGAAGTTAGTCATCAAAGAAGAGGTGCTACTAGCGACTGACCAACCACAATTCCAGTCACTTGAGCTGTTGGCTGGCAGAGGTCTCTTACAAGGGAGGCCCCCACCGCGTCTCCAAAAAGTCTGCCGATTTCAGGTGCCGAAAACGAACCCTCTGGACATATGAGATGCTGCTCCTATACTGTCGAGGTAGGTCCCTTTCAGGCCGCCAGGTTTTGACCACTTTTTTGGGCCCTGTTTGAAGGGCCATGATGAAGCAGGTTTGTTGGCATTCGAGGCGCGCCAAGGCGTACCGAGGCCTGCCCGAGGCACGAGGACAAAGCGAGGCTTACGGGGATCCGAATCTATATAATACTATTGTTGGGGTCCCTTAGCAATGATTGCTGGTATGGCAATGGGACACTGCGGCGTCTTCTGGACGGTATACGCTCTTGGGCGCTTGTGGCGCAGCTAGGGGTACCAGATTGTTGAGCCCAGCAGAAGTCATGAACAAGGTCTTCCTGAGGCGATGCTTTTGAGAAAGGTAACATTCAACAAGGAAGCTTTCTTAATTAGCCACTTTTCGAAACGTGGAGGAAACCTCAGAAACCCAGGGAAACCTTTGGGAAACCCGTGGGAAACCCCTCAGAAACACTACTCTTTCTTTAGATTCTGGTTCAAAAACGCTGGCAACTGTGCAGGAAACCCACGGAACCCCTGGGAAACCCAACACTTTGTAGAGGAAACCTTCGGAAACCCCTTTGGAACAATGCACATTCACCCCCCCTCAGAAACTTTGCTCTTTCTTTGGATTGGGCTTCAAAAACGCTTGCAACTGTGGAGGAAACCACGGAAACCCCTGGGAAACCCCTGGGAAACCCCTGGGAAAACCCTGGGAAACCCAACACTTTGTAGAGGAAACCCTAAGAAACCCCCATAGAACAATGCACATTCACCCTTTGGCAATTTACAAGAATAAAGAAGGGGGTGTGGGGAGGAAACCTGGATGAGATAGCAGCAATTGGATAAATTGGATGAGATGCAAAAAGTATTATAGAACCGTTTTCGGTCTTCCCGCCCACTCATAGTATTCTGATGGCACTGTGTTCCACGTTGCCACCCGTGCCAGCTCCGGCGTCCAAGAGGTGGTCGTTTGGAAGGGTCTATTTTTGGGTCCTCAAAGACAAGAAAAATTGGAGACGCAAATTCGGGCCTCCCCAGTTCAAGAGTCCTGCCGCGGATGCTGTTTGTGTAAGTAGCTTCACGCTTGACATTCTGCGCACATAGCAGCCTGCAAAATTTCAGCACATCGGACAAAATGAAGGGACCAAAAACGGGCCCGCCAGGAGGAACCACTTTCGATCCTAAGAGGGTCCACTTTTGGGTCCCTTCTGAAATATATTTGCTTTGCGCAAGGGTCCAAAATTGGGCCCTCAGCAATCTGAATCCGGTGCCTCCCTGGGGGCCTGTTTCACGTCCCATTTAAATTCTCTGTTAAAGCGCGTTGTTGTAATCCAGCTACAAACATCAGCGTCACACATCATAGCAACTAGGTTAGCAACAAGGGCGTCGAACAGTTCAAGAGTCCTGCCGCAGATGCTGTTTGTGTAAGTAGCTTCACGCTTGACATTCTGCGCACATAGCAGCCTGCAAAATTTCAGCACATCGGACAAAATGAAGGGACCAAAAACGGGCCCGCCAGGAGGAACCACTTTCGATCCTAAGAGGGTCCACTTTTGGGTCCCTTCTGAAATATATTTGCTTTGCGCAAGGGTCCAAAACTGGGCCCTCAGCAATCTGAATCCGGTGCCTCCCTGGGGGCCTGTTTCACGTCCCATTTAAATTCTCTGTTAAAGCGTGTTGTTGTAATCCAGCTACAAACATCAGCGTCACACATCATAGCAACCAGGTTAGCAACAAGGGCGTCGAACAGTTCAAGAGTCCTGCCGCGGATGCTGTTTGTGTAAGTAGCTTCACGCTTGACATTCTGCGCACATAGCAGCCTGCAAAATTCAGCACATCGGACAAAATGAAGGGACCAAAAACGGGCCCGCCAGGAGGGACCACTTTCGATCCTAAGAGGGTCCACTTTTGGGTCCCTTCTGAAATATATTTGCTTTGCGCAAGGGTCCAAAACTGGGCCCTCAGCAATCTGAATCCGGTGCCTCCCTGGGGGCCTGTTTCACGTCCCATTTAAATTCTCTGTTAAAGCGCGTTGTTGTAATCCAGCTACAAACATCAGCGTCACACATCATAGCAACTAGGTTAGCAACAAGGGCGTCGAACAGTTCAAGAGTCCTGCCGCGGATGCTGTTTGTGTAAGTAGCTTCACGCTTGACATTCTGCGCACATAGCAGCCTGCAAAATTTCAGCACATCGGACAAAATGAAGGGACCAAAAACGGGCCCGCCAGGAGGGACCACTTTCGATCCTAAGAGGGTCCACTTTTGGGTCCCTTCTGAAATATATTTGCTTTGCGCAAGGGTCCAAAACTGGGTCCTCAGCAATCTGAATCCGGTGCCTCCCTGGGGGCCTGTTTCACGTCCCATTTAAATTCTCTGTTAAAGCGCGTTGTTGTAATCCAGCTACAAACATCAGCGTCACACATCATAGCAACTAGGTTAGCAACAAGGGCGTCGAACAGTTCAAGAGTCCTGCCGCGGATGCTGTTTGTGTAAGTAGCTTCACGCTTGACATTCTGCGCACATAGCAGCCTGCAAAATTTCAGCACATCGGACAAAATGAAGGGACCAAAAACGGGCCCGCCAGGAGGGACCACTTTCGATCCTAAGAGGGTCCACTTTTGGGTCCCTTCTGAAATATATTTGCTTTGCGCAAGGGTCCAAAACTGGGCCCTCAGCAATCTGAATCCGGTGCCTCCCTGGGGGCCTGTTTCACGTCCCATTTAAATTCTCTGTTAAAGCGCGTTGTTGTAATCCAGCTACAAACATCAGCGTCACACATCATAGCAACTAGGTTAGCAACAAGGGCGTCGAACAGTTCAAGAGTCCTGCCGCGGATGCTGTTTGTGTAAGTAGCTTCACGCTTGACATTCTGCGCACATAGCAGCCTGCAAAATTTCAGCACATCGGACAAAATGAAGGGACCAAAAACGGGCCCGCCAGGAGGGACCACTTTCGATCCTAAGAGGGTCCACTTTTGGGTCCCTTCTGAAATATATTTGCTTTGCGCAAGGGTCCAAAACTGGGCCCTCAGCAATCTGAATCCGGTGCCTCCCTGGGGGCCTGTTTCACGTCCCATTTAAATTCTCTGTTAAAGCGTGTTGTTGTAATCCAGCTACAAACATCAGCGTCACACATCATAGCAACCAGGTTAGCAACAAGGGCGTCGAACAAGGGAGGCCCCCACCGCGTCTCCAAAAAGTCTGCCGATTTCAGGTGCCGAAAACGAACCCTCTGGACATATGAGATGCTGCTCCTATACTGTCGAGGTAGGTCCCTTTCAGGCCGCCAGGTTTTGACCACTTTTTTGGGCCCTGTTTGAGGGGCCATGATGAAGCAGGTTTGTTGGCATTCGAGGCGCGCCAAGGCGTACCGAGGCCTGCCCGAGACACGAGGACAAAGCGAGGCTTACGGGGATCCGAATCTATATAATACTCTTGTTGGGGTCCCTTAGCAATGATTGCTGGTATGGCAATGGGACACTGCGGCGTCTTCTGGACGGTATACGCTCTTGGGCGCTTGTGGCGCAGCTAGGGGTACCAGATTGTTGAGCCCAGCAGAAGTCATGAACAAGGTCTTCCTGAGGCGATGCTTTTGAGAAAGGTAACATTCAACAAGGAAGCTTTCTTAATTAGCCACTTTTCGAAACGTGGAGGAAACCTCAGAAACCCAGGGAAACCTTTGGGAAACCCGTGGGAAACCCCTCAGAAACACTACTCTTTCTTTAGATTCGGGTTCAAAAACGCTGGCAACTGTGCAGGAAACCCACGGAACCCTTGGGAAACCCAACACTTTGTAGAGGAAACCTTCGGAAACCCCTTTGGAACAATGCACATTCACCCCCCCTCAGAAACTTTGCTCTTTCTTTGGATTGGGCTTCAAAAACGCTTGCAACTGTGGAGGAAACCACGGAAACCCCTGGGAAACCCCTGGGAAAACCCTGGGAAACCCAACACTTTGTAGAGGAAACCCTAAGAAACCCCCATAGAACAATGCACATTCACCCTTTGGCAATTTACAAGAATAAAGAAGGGGGTGTGGGGAGGAAACCTGGATGAGATAGCAGCAATTGGATAAATTGGATGAGATGCAAAAAGTATTATAGAACCGTTTTCGGTCTTCCCGCCCACTCATAGTATTCTGATGGCACTGTGTTCCACGTCGCCACCCGTGCCAGCTCCGGCGTCCAAGAGTTTTTTTTTAGGCCCTCAAAGACAAGAAAAATTGGAGACGCAAATTCGGGCCTCCCCAGTAGCACCTGACACATGGAAGTGCAAACGTGCACAAGTCAGCCTTAAAGCAACTATTGATGTCCCCATGTTAGGTACAATCACAGAGGAAAATGGTGACGGACTCCGGAAGATTCCCACATGCCTCTGGGATGGCCACTCCACATCGATGGCGCTGTCAGACAATGCTGTATTCACAGAGCTGCTAGCTTACAAGAATTCTATGATATGCTCAAAGAATATGACATGAAAAGGGATTCAGTAGAAATCAACCGTGACGCGCCCCAATGGTCCCATCATGCAGTATGGAACCGAAAGTATATGGAACCGAGACCAGGATACACACTGGAGCAACTATGGACCGACTCCGAACCTGCCATAAGCAAAAAAAGCGACCACGTCATATGATGTACAAACAAATGACGTGCAACGTGCATTAGCAGCCATTCAGCATTTCCCATCTCTCGTTCCCCCTGATAGCCCCTTCATACGAACACAGGGACACCGGCTGCCCTAAAAGCCCCACCGCAGACGGACACCCACGCAAAGAGCTCTGGAAGAATGGGAACGCACTTTGTGTGAAAACAAGGCAGTGGCAATCCTCGCCGAGATCCAAGCCGGACGACCAACTATAATCCATAAAGATGGAGGTGAAATGCTTATTGCCATTGTCCTTGATAGGCCACTAGCGGAAGCGAAAGCACTAGTTGATGACCCTGCGGCATTCACTCGCGAAATGACGACAAACAAACCCACCCGCTTATCGCCCAAATGATGAAACCAGCGGCAAGCAGTGATCCACCCCCCGCTGCTGCTGCAGCCAGTGGTGCTAGTAGCAGTGGAGAGCCTCGCGCTGCCTCACACGAGCAGTTCCAGTGAGCCACATCAAGTGACGCAGAGTCCTCAAGTTTATCATCCATGCATTTAGCGTGTAACTTGCCTCAGGTTGAGCGGTGTTGTCACCATGGGGTACTCATGGTTGATTACCACCCGCTGCAATTACTTTTGCTGTCAGCATGTCGGAGCCAATCTGGGAAGGGAGGCGGCTGGGGGCGGGTATCATAATCCTGTTCTGGGTTTTTAATTTGTATTTGTTCATGTTGTGCTACATTAATTGTTGTATGGTAGGTTAGTGCGATGTCAAAGTACATCAAGCCATGGCGCCCGTTGCTGTTTTGCTCAGTGCAATCCAGTACCTGCATTGCTTGAATGCCACCTGACCATATGAGTTCCGTGCAACCAAGTGAAGTGGTATGCGTGCCTCAAGAACTCCAGACTCACAATGAGGCACAGAACCTCCTCCTTTTGCAGGACTATATGCACAGACTGACGAATACTCTCAGAACTTTGGAGGACCCACGTCTTATTGCAGCAAACAGAACTCCTTGCAGGTGTTATCAACGAGCAAGACTGCAGAGACATTCGCATAGCCTGCTGTTGCATAAAGAGTCTGCGCATTCGAGTAGAAGTCCGTGCCAATGTTACAGAACGTGAAGTAATAAGTCGACAGCTACAGCTCATGCATGCGAGCATACAACATTACCGGACTGAGGACCTCAACACAGCTGACACAAGTTGCCTGTCCAGAACCTCGTTTGAACACTTTGAGGATAGACCTGGTCTCTGGGCAGAGAGAAACACTCGCATTCCTACACCAAGGTAATGAGCCAGCTACCATGATCATTGACCGCATCTATGCAGTTGGTTGCAACACCTGCTAAGTTGACCGCTCGAACTTCGCAACGCTTGCAAGTCTGCATCCATGCTGTCGAGCTCGCCCTTTGCGAACTCGATCGCATTGGATTCAGTTTTGAAAGCGGTATACACCGCCAGAGTGCACTGCAGCTCCCATATATGGGTACAATCTCCCATATCATGAAGATACATTGCAAGAGCACTAGCATAGTGGTGCTACTCACAATTTCGTTGCAATATGATGATTGGAAAAGCAGTACTGAGCGGACTCTGAGTGTACCTGAGTGCTGTTACCGCGCCGCCTTTTTCACCTTAGATCACGTTTCACTTTCCTGTTTCACTGCGGTAGTTTTCTCACCACTTTGTTGTGACCCGGCGTTGTCGGTGTTTGCTTCAAAGTGTCCAGGGTGTAATGTCATGCCGTGAAGGCTGCTCGGTGTGATCTCGGGGATCCTGGCTGGGATCCCTGGTTTCCGCATTGAGCCTCGTTGCTTCCGGCACCCTTCAAGTGGCCCATGGTGATTTCGTTTTTGGTCTTGTTGTTGTTTAATTTTATGGGCCTGCCAACATGACACACAAGCGGTCATCTGCATGCGCGAGATGACAACAAGCTATCACCTCTCGCCTCAACAGATCTGTTTCACCCATAAACTGGAAACTGTCACGTCACGGTTTTGTGGCCTTGTGGTTGTTTTTCTTTTGTGTGGGTTGTTTTGTTGTTTGGTTTGTGTTCTCCGTTTTTGCTCTCTGGTGTGACTAAGACTTTGGACTATGTATCGGTCCTCTTCCAGTTTACTTTTGCGGCCACTACAGCATCGGCCCCTGCGTGAATTAAATAATTAATCTCATATGCAACAGGCTTGGATAGATGTTGAACGACCTGGCGGAAGCCACACGGCGTTGGACGGAAAAAAAATCGACAGGCCACTCGCGGAAGCCAGAGCACTCGTTGATAGCCCTGCAGCCTTCACCCGCGAAATGACCAGGATCTTGCGCGAAAAACAAGGCCATCCACTTATTGCCCAGATGATGAAACCAGCCGAAAGCAGTG
>CAMXCT020006655.1:369181-373803 GCA_947184155.2 Cladocopium goreaui | reverse complement strand
GTATACCTATATTGGAGGATGGTCATCAATTCGTTAATATGGATTTATATACCCATTATTCGGATTCCCAATATGGAATGGATGACCACAAATCATATACTATGTTTTGACCCTGGCACATATAAGTAAAGCATAAACACACATTTTATTACTATTCTATTATTCAATCATATGAACGTCTGAGGCGCGTTCAAAACTGCTGGTGGACCACTTTAGTCTTTGATGGAATTCAATCTTGAAAAAGTGACGGGACCACATGCGCGCAAGCTTTTCACAAGCTTCGCGTAAGCTCATGTTTTTGTGAAACACCAAAACCTGCTGCACACCCGCATCTCGCGACCAAAACTGTACCAAATCTCAGCAAAACGTGTTCGCGCAAACTTGTGCAATTTTAATCAATTCAATTTTAGCCATCGACAGCGAGCAAGCTCCCGCTGTTGTCGCGCAAGGACGGTGCAAGGGTGTCGGGCAAGCTGGAATAATTCCCACTTGGTCTAAAAAAGGTTTTAAACGCCGCTCATATGTACAGAGAAGACACACACACACACACATTCACACATATGTAGGTATATAATGGTATATATATATATACATATACACATACAATACACGCATACAATTATATATATACACATACATCGACATAGATGCAAATGTGCATGCTGACATATGCATGTAGCCAACATGCATGTTAACGCACATATGCACGACATATTCACATACATGACATACATGGAAACAAATGCACAAATATGCTAGGTAACACGTATCACGCAGGCTGGCATGAGCATTTCCAAATGGGTTATTTTTCATCATTTCAATTAAGCACGTGATTACCTCAGATACTGCAGTTTGTGCCAAGATGGCGCAATCGTTTGTGACACACGAAGTGTACCATGGGACCTTTTTTCGTGAAAATTCTCTTGATGTGCCTAAACTGCTTGACCTTGCATCTGGCTGTCTACAATAGACTCACATGAGACTTGATGTGCTTCGCTGAATGTTCATTTATGATCATTTATGTACATCTATGCGTTTACTCAAGAGCTTTTGCACTTGGAGAGTTGGCACAGAAACGATAGAGAGATAACTTGCAGCGCTCGGCATTTGTACTCACAAAAATGCAGTTTGTTTCCTTTTGGAAAAACTGAGGTTGCTTTGCTGTTCCATTTTGTTCCTTTATTGTTCTTTGCTGCAATGTGTTTTTCCTCTTACCTGGAAACAATGCAGGTTTTTGAAGAAGCTGTTGCCCGTGCACTGTTTTGTAGCAACCCACCGCTGAGTGAAGACCCGTCGGACCCTTGCTGATTGTCAAGCATCCAAGATGGAAACTTCACGTGATTCAAAACGCGAAAGGCTTTGTGGAAGATCAATGACTTTAACACATTTTGACTGCCTTGTTTTCTTGCATTCTTCTTGCCTTGCTTTGTGGGTGGAAGCGCTGATAGTTCTTTGCTGGTTAACGCTACGTCATAGTACTCAGGCAAACCTTTGTAGACTCTGACGGAACTCCGCTCTGCATTCAGAAGGAACACTATGCAACGTTCAATGCTCGGTCTTCTATAACATTGAGATATTTAAAAATCTTACCAACCAGCGAAAGCCGGCGTCAGGCAACAACATCGAGTGAAAGTGATGACAGTCGTGGAGGGATCCATCATAGTGGATTTTTTCCTTGCAAGGACCAAGGGCTTTCTGAACAACAGTGTGTAGCAGCTATAGCAGCTATATATGTACAGTATTGTACAGTACATATAAAATGCGTATAGCTGTCTAGATCCCTTGTGCAGTCTCAGCTCTTTGTTTTTATTTTGGACTTTTGTGATCAACTGCTTCCATACCTCCTCTTCCAAAGCCACCTTTTTTTACCCTGCCTTCAACAGCTTTGTCCAATTTTGGGATGAAATACCACCTGGCCCTTTCAACTAGGATTTTCGGATTTTCGAATAATGTGCACAACTTTAAAATGCAAGCCAGGGCTTTTGGTGCGAGCTGACAGGAACCAAACCACCTCCGAGCTGCCTGCGCCTTCTCTTTTTGAGGCACTGGTGCTGGTGAGGCTAAAAACTAGATGGCTTTCATATTGCGGACAGATAAAGACCTACCATCTAAATCCTCTTGAGCGCCCACTTGATTTACCCTCATCACTTTTTCTCGAAAGTCTCTTGGAACCAGTCACCTGGTGGTTGTCTCTTGGTGGTCAAAAGCCGACTGCAGTCCTTGCAGCGGATGCTGGAGCTGAAGACATCACCGTCTCATACCAAGTTTTTACTCTGATTTGCTGAGGTCCATGTCAGGCAAGCCTTGTGCCGGTCAGATTTGCATATCCTTTTGGCACTTGTTTGGAACACAAGACACAGAGCAACACGCACACAGACAAAAGCAAAACATTCAATCGGTGTGGATAAATGCCTATGGCCTATGGGTCCCTATGGGTTGCTTGATTCTTGTATGCAGTATGTTTTGCCCCAACCTTGGCAGCCTTGGCATTGTTCATTCAACATGTAAGACTACTCAATTTGATCAATGGCCCATGCATAGGCCAGCGCAGGATTGTATCTTCAATAGCCTTTACTATACCTGGTCATACTTTAGATGTGACCTTTAGCCGTTGGTATGAGGCTCATCCTTATCTAAATGTAGCAACTCACAACGACAGTGTTGGTTCTGTACTAGCTTGTACTAGCTGACCGTTATTCTTGAAGACCTAGTGACCCACACAAGTCAAGGCATTGCCAGATTCAAACATGTCAATGTTTCGGTGCCGAGTGACCATGCTGGGGAACCAACATTTTGACCAGCGTCCCTACAGTATCCGATGACTGTCCCCTCCATTTGTAGATTTCCGTGCCCAAGAAGTCCAGAGCGTCCTTGCGAATCGCTAAGGCTTTGTCAAGATATGCACTTTGGGAAGTTTGCGCAAGTGGCAGTAATGGAGGAGAGTTTATGACATGAGCTCCCGGGATATGATTTGAACATGTTCCATGTTTGTACCGCTTTAACCAATTGATGGAGAGGTTGTTTGTCTAGGGTTACTACTGTCCCATATAGGTCCGGCCACAGGATTTGATTGGTCAGACTGGGCAGTCGGATTTCAAAGCACAGTGTAGGTTGAACATGGTCGAACTATGTCGAACTGTGTGGATAGGAAATTCCACTGTCGCTTCTTTCTGAAGATGCGCTGGAAAGAGCTGCTGTGTTTGAGCTGTCACTTGCTCAGCATCAACTTGTGACCAAGCACTTCTGGGAAGGCTCCAAGTCCATGGACCATGCACTTGCATTTCTTGTGCCCAGGATGCGAAATCAATACGGACCAGAAACTGCTTGCCAGTTGCTGGCAGACGTTCTACCCTCAACTGCCTGCATAAAATCATAGTACGAAAACCTATGAAAGCAGTAAAGCATCTTTTCTTGTCCTGGGAATGCATGCGCTACCTCAACCCTCTTCAGCACTCTGTGACAACGAGGCCAGAGAAGGTCCTATCAAGCACGGTGCTCAGAGCTGCAGAAGCGTCAGAATGATGGACTTTAACACACTTGAGAGCTTCAAACATCGGTCAGAGTTTGACAGCATGAGGATCTGAAGATCTTCTAGTTTTTTCTTTGAGAAACGAAAGATGAGGTGCCCAACAGCGACATCTCGCTCAGTGCTGGCAAGTGCTCCTTGCGATTTGTATGCAGATGATTGCGGATGGACTTTGTGTATCTGTGTTGAACTGTGTTGAGCAATTGGCCAAGATTTGGTCATTTCAGGCAACGGCATATTCCTGGTGAGCTTGAGCTTCCTGCTCTCTGTCACGACCTGCCTGTCTGACAAGATATGACAAGATGCTTTTCTAGTTCGCCGGCGCTCCGGAACCTTGCATGCTGAAGAGGGAACAGACTGCCTCAGCGCCCATGCTAAAGGCATGGGACAGGGTTGATTTGGGCATGTTTATGGAACATAAACGTGTCCTTCAGCAGTCAAGTTTGTCAACGTTTCACATAATTTCCAACTGGCAATGGCTTCGTTCTGGTGCTCGCCGTCTCTCTTTTTCTAAACAACGACTTAGCACTGGCAACATGCTTTGCAGAGTCAAGTGACTGACATTACATAGACAAATCTACAAGCAAGATCAAACAAGTGCAACCAACAGCCTTCGCGAAGTGGCCTTGCCCGTAGATAGGTAGGGCTTTGGTAGGACTTTGATAGGTTGTTTTACGGTTGTCCGTAGATGTTGTCCCTCTGTTTTTTCACTGTGCACACTGCGCAGATGTGAGCTGGCATGAGCCCGGCTCCTGCTTGCCACGAGCATTGCACAAAAAATACGTCACAAATGCACGAGCATTACTCACTTCTTGATGTCACTTCTTGAAGACTGGCATTTCCTTGGTTCTTTAATGTTCTTTATAGACCCAAAGTGTCCCAAAGTCTAGATAGAAGGGTTTGAGAAAGTCTTTGAGCAATTTACACCAATGGCACAAATCCAGATTGCGGGTTCCAATTGTACTCGAAGTGCAAACATGACCTTTAAGTCTCTGCAGTCCAAAATTATCACAAGAAGGCGCCAAAGACTTCGGCATCTTTCATCAGCTTTGGCAACGCTTCTAGCGCGAGCACAATGCTGATGCGATTGCATGCC
>CAMXCT020006655.1:329181-364181 GCA_947184155.2 Cladocopium goreaui | reverse complement strand
TACTGTAATGTACTGTACTGTAATGTAATGTACTGTAGCGCAATGAAATGTACTGTACTTTACTGTAATGTAATGTACTGTAGTGTAATGTACTGTACCGTACTGTACTGTAATGTAATGTAAATATGTGGGTTCTGATGACCTAGGACTTGTGCCCCTCTGGTGACATACGATTTTGTGCACCAAGTCCTGTGCATGTATGTAATATAATGTACTGTAATCTACTGTACTGTACTGTAATGCAATGTACTGTAGTGTAATGTAATGTACTGTACTTTACTGTAATGTAATGCAATGTACTGTAGTGTACTGGAATGTACTGTACTGCAATGTAATGCAATGTAATGTAATGTAATGTACAGTAGTGTAATGTACTGTACTTTACTGTAATGTAATGTAATGTACTGTAGTGTAATGTTATGTACTGTACTGTAATGTAATGTAAGTATGTAGGTTCTGATGACTCTGGTGACATACGATTTTGTGCACCAAGTCCTGTGCATGTATGTATTGTAATGTACGGTAATGTACTGTACTGTAATGTAATGTGCTGTAGTGGAATGTAATGTAGTGTACTTTAATGTAATGCAGTGTACAGTAGTGTAATGGAATGTACTGTACTGTAATGTAATGTAAGTATGTTGGTTCTGATGACTTAGGACTTATGCCCCTCTGGTGACATACAGTTGTGTGCACCAAGACCAAGACCTAATGTATGTATGTATGTATGTAATGTATTAATGTATGTATGTATGTATGCATGCAATGTAATGTAATGTACTGTAATGTAAATGTGTACGTTCTGATGACTTAGGACTTATGCCCCTCTGGTGACATACAATTTTGTGCACCTTTGCATGTATGTAATGTAACGTAATGTACTGTAATGTACTGTACTGTGATGTGATGTAATGTAATGTAATGCAATGTAAGGTAAGGTAAGTATGTATGTTCTGATGCCGTAGGACTTTGGCCCCTCTGGTGACATACGATTTTGTGCACCAAGTCCTGTGCATGAATGTAATGTAATGTAACGTAATGTAATGTAATGTAATGTATTGTAATGTAATGTAATGTAATGTATATAATGTAATGTAATGTAATGTACTGTAATGTAGTGTAATGTAAGTATGTATGTTCTGATGACTTAGGACTTTTGCCCCTCTTGTGACAGCGGATGTTGTGCACCAAGTCCATGCTCTTTTTTGATGACTTAGGACGTTGAGAGAAGATTTTTGTTTTTTTCCCAAAAAAGTGCTTGAGTCCAATAACAGCCCCAGTGACTTAGGACTTGGTGCACACAGATCACCTGGTACCAGCACCAGTGACTTAGGACTTCGTGCACAAAATCCTATGTCACTATGTGGGCTTAAGTCCTAAGTCATGCGTACCTAGTATGTTATATAATATATATATATTATATAATATATATGTATATATATATATATCCCTTCAGTCGTCAGGCGTGATTTCCATCCCGGCAAAGCAAAGTCCGAACCAATTTTGAGCAATGGGTTCAATCAGCTTTTTGGCTTCACACCGTGCAGAATATCGCAATTCCGGCCCGAGCACTGTTCGTTGCATGCTTGTGAGCAAGGTGTTCGATTCGAGCGAAAAACTAAGTCAAGTCTATGCCTGCAAACTTAATTTCAGCTCTCCAGGCAAATGCGTTCCCACGGGGCTGCCTTGTAAAGCCGCTTGCACGGAGACTTTGCATTTTTTTTGCTGCAGGCAGTTTTAAAAAACAACTTGCGGTAGTTCTTCTTTCAGATCCTGTAAGGCCCCTTGATTTTCTAGGTTTTGTCAGCTCACGTTCTCCTCAGCATTGTTTGAGCCTCCTGCCCCGGGATATCAAGTTTGGTGGCTGGAACTGGTGTATTTCAACCAAGGACGCCAAATGCCTTCACCGCTGTCTCATCCATTGCTGGGTGCTGCCACGCCAAAACGTGCTTTTGCAAACGTTGCCGCTAAGCTTTGACACCCAGAATCTAATCAAATTTCTGAATTAAAGTTGCCTGCGGGGTTCCGTGTTTGAGATGTTGCCTCACGGAGTTCCACCGCGGAGATAACTAGCACAGAAGCAAGCAAGGAGCAAGGAAGAAAACAAACAAAACATTGAATGTTTGTAGCAGGCAGGGAAGCAGCCAGTCCCAGAGAACCTGAAGAACAGCGTAATTAGCGAGAAAATCCAACCACGGACCAACCAGCTGCTGGGCCAAGAATGGTTTGTGCCTGTGTTGCCCACCTCCGTATATCCGTCAACCAACCGGCTCGCAAATTGTCGGTGCGCAACCAAAATTTTTGTTGAATCCCGCAAAATGATGTAAGGCCGTGAGAGTAGTTGCACCAGCAGTTCACATTGTAATCAATTTTCTGGCAAACAGCGTCACCAGGGCGTTCCTACTGTAAGGATTAGAGTGTTGGCTTGACAACACAAGGGTTCATTGAGCACGCAGGACGTGCGGAAATGTATTCTCGAAAAAAGGGTCACTTGCAGCCGCTTGCAACCACTTGAGTGACTTTGCCAAGTCGGTCACTTGCAGCCACTTGCAGCATTCAAGTGGCCGCAAGGGACCGCAAGTGACCGCTGCAGCAAGTGACCGCAAGTGACCGTGTGAGTGACGGCATGCTGTGGGCACAGAAAGTGTTTGAACATAAAAAGGCACGTGAAAACCGAAGGGGGCTCTACACCCAAGCCATGCAAGGAGCTTACTTTGAAACAAAAGAAGGTGATTTGAAACGAAGCAGAGACGCTGAAACGAAAAGCGGTGACTTGAAACCAAAGAGGCATGACTTGAACTGAGAATGGAAAGGCCTGAAACGAAAGAGGAGTCTTTGAAAGGAATGGGCGTGTGGAAAACGGAAAGGAAGGGAACTTTCTTTGAAACGAAAAGGGACGATGTGGAACAAAACAGAAACGTTGAAACGAAAAGGGGTGACTTAAAAAGAGGGCATGACCTGAACTAAGAACGGAAAGGCTTGAAACGAAAAGAAGGCGATCTGAAACGAAACAGAGAGGCTGAAACGAAAAGGGATGACTTGAAACCAAAGAGGAATGACTTGAACAACCTCTTGGAAATTTCGTCTACGGAATGGGGGGGACATCCATCGGATAAGAACATGTTTGAATATAGTGACAAGCTAGCACTTAGATTTTTTCAATATAGTAACAGACTAGCACTTAGATTTTTTGGTTTAAATTTGCTACGCAAATTTCTAAGTGCTACGACAAAGGCGGCTTAGAATCGCTGCATACATATTTCCAAAACATAGACTCCCATAGACTTGTTTTATCACTATATATATATATGAGTGTTTCTGTGTAGGTTGTATATGTTCATATGTGATATTTAAATTAATATATATATATATATATTTATAAACATATCCATCACCACCACCATTTTCCCAATCTTAAGGGACACACCATGAATTTGATGGTCGATGTATGATGGATGAGAAATGTTTTGAATTTTAAATTAAAAAACGAACCATTCCAGCAGTATATATGCCACAGTGTTGATTCTGAAACTTGTGAGGTTTAAGAGATCGTAGCCTTCCATGGCAACCTTTTCCCAACTCTTTTTTAGAAGCTTAAGGACAGGGTCAAAGAAAACAATTTTGTTTCCTTACTGGTGGTAAAGCCCCTGTGTACAATGGTGATGCAGTCAGAATATGTTAGAATTAGTTTCCCAGCGGCCCTCGTTCCAGAACTGGCAGAGCAGGCGCCTGCACATGAAATTGCGCCTGCAGCCCTTCAACAGAAACAGCACCAACTACAACTTAAATGCGAAGGAGCAGGGCAAGCAGCACATAGAATTGCAGAAGCAGCATCCAGAACTGGCAGGGCAGGCACTCGCACATTTGCGCCAGCAGCCCTGCAACAGACACAACGGCAGTAGTAGAATTAACACCAGACGCAACAGCAGATGCTGCTCACGGCCCAAGGCCCGCACCAAACCCAAAGCAGGAACTTGCACCAAATGCAGTTTAATTAAATGCGCAAGAGCAAGACAACCAGCACATAGAATTGCAGAAATTTGCCATTGGTTCTTTGCCAGCCAAACAGCCTTGTGTTTCCACCTTGTCATCTCCTTTTGGAGGCATGGCTTGGCATGGCTTGGCTCCCATGGTGGATGAACTGGCAGCTGGCTGTGTTGTTGGTGTTGTTGGTGTTTTGGGTGGAGTTTTGGAGTTTTGGGAGCTGCAGTTGGTGGGGCCTTGGCTGGAATGATGGGAGCTGCTTGCGCTTGAGCCTTGGGTGGAGTTACTGTTGCGACTTTGGCCATGGTTGCCTGGCTTATCATTTGCAGCATTTGTGCTGGTGCCATTGGTGCTGCCCAGTACACTGTTTGGGGAAAAAATCGCGACCAGGTCCAGTTTCCAGCAGACAGCTAGTAGGCCCAAGGCCCATCACCAACATCAGCCTTGAAACGTTCTTTGCCAAAACTGCTAACTCACGCCCGCCTCCATGTCAAGCTGACTGTTGCTGAAACTCTTCAGTTCCATCTGCATAGTCACCTTCACCTCTTGCAACTCCAATCTCATACAGTAGCAAATGCAAACGCTTGGCGCCAAGTGGCTTTGTGCCAATGTCGCTCAAATTGCAAAGTGTTGGAACTTGAACCAGGTGTGTGACCTTGTTTTGGACTGCATCCTGAACCCACAACAGTTTGCCAGCTGTGTGCTTTGCCTTCCCAACTCCCTGCTTCATTGCAAGCTGACGTGCAGACGGCGAGTCTTTGTACAAATGCTGCTCCACTTCTGCAATTCAAGAAAATGCATGCAATGCTAGATAAACAAGGAATCGGCCAAGGTGCCTGTGAGTGCATGGAGCTCACTTTCACACGAAGACAAGGAAACTGCTCGCTGTGTACGGCTGCTGCCATAAACAAAAGCACCACCAAGCAAATGCACCCCACAGCTTGTTGACCGCCTGTGCTGCTGGTTGCATGAGCAATCAACACTTTCCAGGCTCCAGCATTTAGATGATGTCTTCCATTTTCCCTGTCCTGAGACTGGAGCATCAAGCACTGTGCAGTACTCTTTAGTGCCACGCCAAGTATCCCACAAACTCCTTCAACTTTTGCAAGGCCGCGTGTGTTGGTTTTGACATGTAGCTGCTCAACTCCTTCACTGGGTACAAAACATCCGGTCGATCACGCGCCAGGTATTACAATGATGGAACGAAAAGCAAATGCATTTCGAGCGGACAAGGATCCTGAAAGATCTTCAGCCAGCATTGATTGATCGCAAGGCACCAACTGACTCCTTGCTTTGCCAAAATGCTCCTCGAATGCCTTCGCCACTTTGATGGCGTGTGTTCCAGAAATCAGCGCAATCCCTTTGTCGATCTTCTTGATCTTGCGCTTCAAAAAAGAAATTGATGTTCCATTGTCACCCAATTCTTCAAAGCTGATTGTAAAACGCTCTTGGAACTTCTTAATTCTCTCAACACACTGCTTCTTGGAACACTCTGCTTCTTGGAAGTGCCAACACGTGCACGTTTTGAGTCATGACCTTCTTCAGCATCTTGCGCATGAAATTTCTTCGTTATGAGGTTGAAGTTTGCAATGCGCGTGCAACGGCACAGGGGGTTCCAGATGATGAAGAGCTGCGTGTGCAATTTTACTCGGTACTGGAGCTGATTCGGCAATCTTCCCTGCCAGGTTTGGCCGTGCAAGAACTGCAACTCAGTGCAAGCCCGTGAAACTGCATGACGCTCAGGGAACTGAGCGTCACCCATCTTGGACTATCGAAACATGGAGGTTCAACTCTTAGATGGAAATGGACGTGTGGTGATGATCAGAAAAAGTGTAGCTATCAGTGCTTGTGTTCACCAACCAATACCCTGCTATGGAAACATGATGCAGGGTGGATGGAGCATTCAATCAAATGAGCAAGTGCTTTCACACAAAACTGGCTTTCACACAAAACTGGTTTGAAGGTTGCTATCGGGTTGCAAAACCGAAGCATCATGGTCAATGGATGGGTGAAAGTGTTGAAAGAAACTGTACCAGAAACATCACATGCATGCTCACATGGGATTTTTGCAGCGCGTGCTGAAGTGACAGATGGCCTGCGTCGGGGCCCAGTCGGTTAGCAGTTGGACAGATTTGATGTTGGAGTTCGACACCATTTTTCAAATCATTTTCATGACCCCAGCTTGATTCGTCCAGGCAAGGGCAGGTTCAAAGTTCAGAACCATGTTGCTGAAGGATGCAGGTGAGCGGTATGTCTTGGAAGTGCGCTAGCCCCGGCATACATTGATAGACCCGTCTCCTGAGTTCTTTGGTTATGAGGGCAGCCGTGATATCATTAAAAACATGGGAGATGGTGAGACAATTCTATTGGTGATGGGATTCAAGTTGGTTTCAGATGGGCCAGTTGCCCCTCAACAGAGGAATGAACATGGCGATGCTGATGTTGATTTGGTTGCTGAAGATGAAATTCTTGGTCAAAAGATTGAGAGCGCTGAAGGTGGAGAAGGAACTGAGGTTCCACAAGAAGGGAAGCTGGTCATGGTCCCAACCCCTACTGACAAGGTTGAAACCAATGGTGTGGAACATACAGCTGAAAGCAGTTTGCAAGCACTTCGAAATGCACTCACAACACGTGGTTTGAGCACGCCTGGATTCAAGCAGAAATGTTTTCAGCGGTTTCTCACTTTTCAGAAGTTGGAGTTGGAAATTTTGAGAGTAGCAGCTGCCAAGTCTCAGCAGGAAGAACACCGTGAGCCGAAAACCCAAACTTTGCAGAACCCTCCATCGAGGCGCAGGACAAGCACAACCTGATGCATTGTAGCAACATCTTTCATGACCATGGCAACCCTGTCACCATCAATTGACTGTTCGTTGACATCTCTAGCCACAAGATGATCCCCAGTCATGTGATTCCCAAACTTGTTGGATTCAACCGTCAGAGATTCCCCTCTACTACGTTTAGTCGGTTTGTACATCTTAGCACATCTGCAAGTCTTGCAATAAGGGTTTTTAGGGGTATGCGTTATCATGTGGCGAAGAGTCCCGGCCTCTTCCCTCAAAGCAGCTTCACCCCGATAAGGAGCAGAAGGTTCAGGAAGAAGAAGTCGACCGTCAACTGGTTCTTCAGGAACTTCGGCTTCGGCGTCTGAACCCTCGATTACATCCGAAGTCATAGCGGCCGGAGGTCCTGGCGCAAGCTCACCTGGAAAGAGCTCTTCCACTTCCTCGACTTCGTCTTCGGATTCCGTACCTACTGCGGACACACGAGGTGTTCGAATTGGTGATATGATGGGCTTGCCGTTCCCGGCAGCGGCTTCCCATGAGAATGGAATCCCCACTGCAGCAGGCACCTGGCCATCCTTGGATGGTAGATAGGGAACATAGTCTTTCACTTCAAGTTTGATTTTGGTTCCGTCTCGTTTCTTGAAGTATGGCCGGCTAATTTTTTTCCAAACAAAATCCAATCCATCTTGAATGCACCTCAACCTAACAGACAGCACAGCTGGAGTATCGGGAAGTACATAAGGTTGAACTTCTTTGTCAATGCAAACAATGTGAACGGAAGCGTGTGGGTCAGCTGATTGGGAACCATTAGCGGTGATTAATTCAAGGGGTTCATGTGAGTGATACACAAGATCTTCAGGGATCATTTTGCGACAAACCAAATCCTGAGCACTCCCAGTGTCGGCAATCCATGCGATCTCGGCAGACGCATTACGCTGCTGAGAAGGCATGTGACCGCGGGCATTGCTTTCAAATCGGAACGGATGCAGTGGCGACAGCCGATATCACTGTCGCACTTGAAGTTGCATTTGCAAGTCTTTCCATGCAACTCCCTGAGGACAGTGGACTGCAGCATCTGAGCCACAAGTATGGCATCAGGAGCTGCGATCGTTTCTTTACGAGAACGATCATCCTTTGTGATGCAAATCGGATTGTGAGTTCTCGTCGTAGCATGGCATGGATTCAAACTACAATCATGCTCAAGGGGAACTTCAAAGATTTCAACGTTGTCCCCAAATGAAACTGCGCGGCTGGGCGCAACTGGCATTGCAAATCGGTGCTGATAGTGAAACGGTGTGGAGGCGAAGCCGTCCGGCACGCGATGAGTGCTGGTCGATGACCGCAGCTGAACCTGAGTAAGGTGGTTTTCCCCCTTTTTCCTTGAGACTCAGAACCCTTCGAGGAGTGGGAACCTCGATTTGATGACCTAGAGCGGTCACCCTTCTTCTTCTTTTTCTTCTTCTTCTTCTTCCTCTTGTTTTTTGTCTAACACACCTTTTTCTGCAGCGTGTCTCACTGAAAGGCAGGTTCCGCAGCCACTCACAAAGAAATCCAAAAGCCAAAAAGGGAAGTCCACACAGGAAATCCAAAGTTGGGCTGGCTATGGGCCCGGCAAGCGACTTGTTGAAGCTTCTGGGTGTTGGGCCAAGAGCTGCCCCAAGGGAGGAAGGTCCTCTTCGCCTGTGATTGCACTTGAAGGAGGCATTGAAAGCAGGGAAACTGCGTAGGCATGCATGGCGGCATGCGTGAGAGAAGCACTCCAACGAGCAATGAAGGCTGTGACTGTGGCATGGCGAAGCTGTGCTGGGACTGTTCGTGCTTTGGTATGTGCTAGAGGAGATCTGAGGAACTGGGCCGCTTCTGTGCTGCATCGACCCCCAACCTCAATGCCAAATACCACCAGGCGGCATCTCCCTGTGCCTTGCAGCTCTGGGTAAACCCTTTCCTTGGCTTGCCTTGCTTCGTGTAGAGCTGCTCCTGCATATCGACCTCCTCGTCGGCGTGGTTGGCCCGTACTTGTTCAGGGAGCAACAAGTGTTGTGTCAACTGCTAGCTGTGCCCCGTTCCACAGCGGGAGGCCGTTTGCAATGACCTCTATACGCCTTTCGTCAAGGCGGCATGGTGCGGGAATGTTGAGGTCGGTGATCCTGGTGCGCATTGTGACTCGTGCTCCTGCCTCTCGGCACACTCTTGCTGCAGCTATCTCAAGTGGCCCCCCGCGGCTGCGGAGCACCCCCGTCCTTGGGCATGCTGAATGGTGGTCGCCAAGGGGATCAACAGTGCGACGGCACCGACAAATGCGGTCAGACAAGGGCAACGGGAGCCGGAGGCACCGAAGCAGAAGCAATCGGAATAGTGGGCCTGGGTAGGTGGCATCAGGCGTGTATGGAATGGAAGTGAAAGCCCGCCCGGAAAAGGGCCCCGATTGAGAGTCGAGCATGGCTTGTGCTGGTGGGTCCAGTGTGTGGTAGAGCTCTGCCCTGGCTGCTGTGTGGTATGGGGTTGCGGCTTGTCGCCGCCAACCTGGCTGGACTGGTCCGTTGCCCACTTCCTCATGCCCGTGTGGTGGTGCTTGGCCGGCTGCTAGCTCGTCCCAACTGGGTGGGTCCCACCCTTGGTCTTGAAGGTCTGTGCGTGCTTGGCTGGCGGCTGCGATGTGGCTGGATGCTTCGGAAGGGTTTGCCAGATGGTGGAGCAAGGTATCTGTGACAGTGGGGTCTTGTTTGTGCAAGACTGCCAGGGCGTCGGCCCATGAAACCCAGTACGCCGGTGTTGCATGGAGCATGGCGGAAGGCAGCCCTAACCCACCGGCTGTGAGAGGGAGGTGGGCACGGGCAATGGCTGCAGCTGGGAAGTTCGTTGTTTCGAGGAGTTGTGCTAGGCATGCTGTGATGGATGCATCGTGTTGTTGTGCAAATTGAGTTGTCAAGTGCGGCGGGACCATGCGGAGCAAATAGTTGCTGCGCGTGCTGGCTGTGTACAACAGTAGGAGCCAACTGGCTTGCAAGTCATCGAGGTATGGGAGGTGCTGGAGGGGAGGAGTGTGTTGTGCCGAAGTTTGCTGGAGGTGGGACTGGATGTGCTCTGCGCTGCCGATGGGTGCGCCCAATACTGTGATGCCTTGCTGTTCTGGCGGTAAGGATTGGTCGCCCACCCATGTAGCTGCTCCAAGGTCCTCTGTATTTGGGGGCTGGTGCCCGGTTTTGTTCCAAATGCGTGTCTTGCCGCTGTTGAGTCGGATGCGTGCTGTTTCATGCAAGTGGTGCGCCAACAGGTCGTAAACAGGTCGGACACGGTTGGGCTCAACAACTGCACACACATCATCAAGGAACGCGTACAGGGCCTCGCCGGGTTGTAGCTGGGCGGCCACTGCTTCCAGGGCGGGGTGTTGTCCTAGAGAAAACAAGGCAGGCATCAATGGGTCTCCCTGCTCGCCTCCTTCTGCTTGTGTCACCGCGTGGGGCTGACAAGAATCGTCATGCCAGACGTATTCCGAAGGCCGGGCGTACCACATTTGGGATACCCCTAAGTTGATCCTCTATAAAATGCACATGCTTTACGTCTATAAAATGCTGTTCCGGGACTCATTTTATAGAGGACTTGCTTGGCCGTCTATAAAATGCCCCTCCAGAGCTCCCTATTTTATCATTTTATAGAGAGCTTCCCTCCCAGCATCAAAGATGATAGAGAGGTGCAAGATGTTGCAGATGGATGATGCATTTTATAGGAGGGATTCTTTGCAAAATGTTACCGTCAAAAAATAAGTACCACAAATGGCTTTGTTGGTAGTTTTTTTTTGGGAAAACATTCATTTAAATGCATACATTTATATATACATACTTAATAGATAGATAGATAGATAGATAGATAGATAGATAGATAGATAGATAGATAGATAGATAGATAGATAGATAGATCTGCACAAATTTTAACATTTCACTATGGTACAAAAGCAACTTTTTCTTGTTTACAAACCATAAAAGTGTCATTTTTCATTTTGCATCATTTTCCCCGTTGATTTTCTCACGTTGTGTCTCCCCTTTCCTGCTCCCCGTTGTGTCTCCACACTTCCGGCTGAAACCTCGGCTCGCTGGCGTTTGTCGAGTCGGGGTTCCGCCAGCGCGCGCGCGTTGGTGGAAAGGCGGAAAGACTGGGTTGTTGCCCGATGTCGCGCTACGTGTTTTTGCACACGCGTCGTCTGCGGAGAAGCATTTCATAGAGATGACGGAGAGGTCATTTCATAGAGGGTTCCCACTTGCTGTCTGGATGTTGGCTGACGGAGGACCATTTTATAACCAATTTTCTCTATAAAAATGCTTCGTAAAGCATCCTATAGGGAACAAGTAAGGGGTGTCATTTGGGCAAAAGGGAGGCACCTGTGGGCTTCCGGGACGGCTGCCAAGCCATTTAGCATGCTGGCTCTCGAGATGTTGTCGTATGCTCCGATGCCGTCGATGGATAGGATGGTTCTGGTTGGGTGTAGCTCTGTGATTGCTGATGCAGAATGGACAACTGCTTCGGTGCCTGCCCTGGTGGACAAAGCGGACTGGAAAGGGCTGCATGCTGTGTGGAAGTGTGTGGAGAAGGTTTGTGCGAGCGTCCGTGAAACCACCCTGCGAAGCAAATCGCCCACAACTAACCCTCGTACTCCCCCTTGTGGCTTCTGTAAAGCTACCATGTGGCCCAAGCCTATGGCTGGCACGATTTGGGGTGGGACACTGGCTGTGGCGAGGAGGTTGCACACCTCTGCAAAACGAGCTGTTGTCTCTTAGTGTTCATCGTCCAAGACTATGCGGAGGGTATCTGGTGTGAGGCCAGATGGCCCTGCTGCAGCTCCTTTTCGTGTTTTTCGGAGAGCGGTCACAAGCTTGTCAGTGGCAAGGTGGAGTGGAGGTGCGGCGGGTGTCGCCGGAGGGTGTGTGTGTTTTCAGTGCAGTACGCCGTTGCCGGGCGCCGATCGGGATCCCGGAGCCTGGCCAAAGTTGATGAGGTGCCAGGTGCTAGGGGGCCAGCTGTCAAGGCTTGCCGAGCTGCTGATAGCTCGCCTGTGTGGACCAGATGTCGGGCCCGCTCTCTTCGACGTCTGTCGCTGGGTGCTGCTGTAGGGTTCTGAGCTGTGGGTGGGACTGGCGCGGTGCGGCTGGGTGAACTGTGCCGCGCCGACGAAGTCAACAGTGTGAGCCATTCGCCTTGCTGGAATGCCTGGATGCGAGCTCGCCAATCAGGTTTGGACAAAGTCCGTGTTCCGGGGGCCCGGTGCAAGAGCATCCGGGGGAGGAGGATCCACCATGCTCGCACTGAATCTGCTTCGGTGTCCGCATTTGCTATTCGCTCCAATGCGAAAATGGAGGGCCGTCCGGAATCGACCCCCGAAGAAAAGAGGGTGGTGTTTGGAACTGACTCGTTTTGCTGCGGAGGGTGGCAAGCAAAGGAATCCAGGCTTTGCAGCGCCTGGCGCATGTGCGGATCTAGCTGGCCAGTTGTTGCTCTGTGCCCGGGTGGTGGTTGTGTTTGTGCTGGAATGGGTGCGGGCCCTGGTTTTCTTGCTCTTCCCACGCTTGTCGTCTTTTGAAGACGGTGCTGCAGGCTTCGGCGGCTGCTGGAATGCACATTCAATACCACTGTGACATTTCCCCGCCTTCCAAAACCTACAATCTTGGTTCCTGGATCCGGGAGACAAAGAACGACTGGTGCGACTTCTTTCTTGCCTGTTGCATCTTCTCCAAGCGCTTTCTCTCGAGGTAGCAGAGAAAGGCTAAAGAGTCTGATCGGGTGTTAGTTCCGAAACCTATAGGGCCTGGAGGATTAGGGTAGGGGATGCCGTAATAGCTGCTTCTTCGCCACTTGATGTAGTATTTCAATGGATTGAAGCGGTCTTCAAAACTGACCACAGGCTCCTGAAGCATTAAGGGACTCAGGGAAGTTTGTCACGCCCGATGCCAAGTTAATGTCCTCGCTCACAAATCTCTGCGAGGGGAACTTTTTGCACGGCGGCTCGACATTTCAAGGAGGAGCAGGCCAAGTCCGGAACACCAGCTAGAGGTCGTCAGGCACTTCTCATGATTCACAAGCACTTCAGCACAAGTAGGAAACATGGGGCATTGTATGACATTGAAGATCTCATGGCTGTGAGATTAGTGAATGACGATCTGCGGGGTTTCATCACCCGATGGGATGCCATGATCGCTGGATTCCTACCCTTACGCGCAAACGAAACTCTGAGAATCCAAACTGGTCGTGGAAGGCGATGAAGACGATGGTGATGAAGATGGGTCCCGACGACGCCGTCATCTACTGTGTTTCCTCCTTCTTCTTGCCCTTCTTGCCTTTTCGTCCACGTCCATCGTCATCGGACTCGTCGTCGTCTGGAGGACCACCGCCAGGTAGGCCGGGCGGTTTGAAAGGTCCTGCCGTGAAATGCTCATCATCCGCATCAAATGAATGAGGAAATGTCTTGTCGTTGCCATCAAATTCCTCAATGATAGGCCTTGAGGCTGAGAGGATTGGGGAAGTTCCTTTCCTGGGCCGTAGTGGATTTGAAGTCCAGGAGTTCCCTCCAGAGGTGGAGATTTCAGGCTCTGAATGAGGTCTTTCTACTCTTGTCGATCGAAGCTTCTCAATCTCCCTCTCGAAATCTTTGCGTTGGATGTCTGCCGCTTTCTGCATTTCCAGTGAATGTTGGTTCATGGAAGCAAGTTGATCTCGATATTCCGCAAGTTCTGACCATGTTGCATTCTAGTCGGCGTTTGACCTGTCAACCGAGGCAGACATCAATCCTGCAGACGTCCTGCGCTGGTTAAGTTCGGCACGCAATTCCTTTATGCGATGATCCTGAAACTGAAGATGCAGTTGAGCAGGCTTCTGCTCGCTCATCGCATGGGCAGTTTGTTTGTTCAACAAAAGGTTCCGCTGAGTGATTTCTTCGGCTGCGGTCTTTTCAACGCGAGTGAGATGATCTCGGCCTTCACTCACAAGCGACTCTCTGTGACGTTCCAGGACCTCAGAATGAAGCGCGTTAGCCTCAGATTGAATTGCTTGTTGTTGAGCTGCCAGTGCGGGGTCCAAACCCTGTTGTACCAATGCAACATTTGCGGTACGTTGAGCAACATTGGTGAAGTTGATCGTGTTCAACTGGTCGTAGTGGATGTAGGCGTCTGCCGCACCTGGCATGTCTCGGAGTGGGTCGCGTCCGGTCATTGGGTCAAAGTCCTCTTCCAAGTAATTCATGTCACCTTCAGCTGTTGCGACTCCAGGGTGGGTCACCACCTCTTCCGGCCTGGTCGCGCCTGTTACGACAACGGCAGCGGTGGCGTTCCCGCCCAGGGCAAGCAGCTGACGAAGCAGTCCCAGCAGCAATCTCAGCAGCAACCTCAGCAGTCCACGACCTACCGTGCTGCACGTGTTTCAGAAAATTCCGTTTTTCATAAACATGGAGATCCCGGACAAATTGTTTTCGATCTCAGAGATTGCAATGCAAGGTAGGCTCTTACCCCCTAGGGCAGTACACGTAGGAGTAGACATGGGCAGGTCCTTTTCTGTATTCCTTTTCTGTGTAGCCATGGACCCCATATATCATTATCTGAACCGTATCCCGCGAATCATGGGCGTTCAGGGCTGCATTGATGATAATACTATTGCTGGACCTAGCCTCGAGGTGTCGAAGGCACCGGATCCACATCATCAATGTAGGACTTGGCAACGCTGCTGCTGCTGAGCTTGACGGTCTTCCTTGAAAAAAATCCCCGCACCTCCTGAACTGGATGTGTTTTCATCCTCCACCACAATTGCCTCTCCAAATGAGACTGCCTTTGGCTGTTTCTCCTCCTCCAAAGCTTTGAGGGCAAGTTTGTTATGCTTCAATATCTCAACCAACTCTTCCTCCTCCTTTTGCTCTTCAATGTGCTTCTGCTTCCTCTTCTCGGCCTCTTCATCGAAAAAGTCTGAAGGTTCAATGGTGCCTTGTGGTGGATCAAAGCTTGCACCACTTGCTGAACGCTGGGTTTTCACTGGAATCACCCGGCCACCATATGCAGACTTGTAGTTCCATGACCAACACGCAAAGCTAAGGTAGAAGGCATGGTGACTCTTCCATGGCGCTGCAATCCTGCGCGCCCTCCTTGCCCAATCAATCATCTGGCCATCATAGAGTAGGTACGAGTCCTGGGGCTCAATCCTTCTAACAAAAACAACATGCGTTTCCAACGTGCTGATGCCTTAACCTGGGTTTTCAGTGAAAACTTTGCATAGCCAAACGCTGGCTCACCGAACAACTTCGTATGCTGTCATTGCTTTTGTAGTTACAAACCTGTGGAGAATCCAGCGCGCATGCCTCAACGCCGAACTCCACCACGCACTGTTTGTAAAAACTGTATGCCTGTCTTCTCGCTCATTGCGAACATTAAGTTCCCAGCCAAAACACGAGCTCGGCCAATTGTATTTTCAACAAACCTGTTTGAATGTGAATAGGCCATGGGTGTTGATGCCCGTGTGGCAAGACCAAGGGATCACCTTGCATTGACTGTCATCCGAAGCAATTGAACCAAGACCGGTTCGTTGTCACATCTCAAAGTAATGGCAGCATGGCCCATCAATTGACAAAAAATAACAAAGTTCCTGAACCATGAGTTGATACTGGTTCTTGCTTCGAACTGGCGTGGCATGGGTGAAACCTGTCATGGAGTCAATCATGATGAGGCACGTGATGGATGATATGTCCTTGCTATTCCAGTATTTCTGTGTGCACCAGCTCTAGCTTGAAAACGGATGCAAGCAGGGCACCAAGGCTGATAAGGACCAACTTTCGATGGATTTATCCTCCCGCTAGAAGTCACGCAAAAGACCGCGTTTTAGCTTTTAGGCATTTTGTTGCAACGGGTGACGAAGTCGGAATGTTCTACTCGAACAGTGCCCCTTCCATCAAGATAGCTTGCCGGGAAAATTTAATGGGGACAAAACGCTAGTGTTGCTTACGTGCCTAAGTCAAATGCAGTCGCCGAGGGGAATCGCAGGTCTGTTCTTCAAGGGACCAGGGTTAATCTCGAACAAGCCGGACTCCATCATTCCTTCTGGAGCCATGCCTCATGGCATTGGTGTATGGCCCACAACATCCAGGATCACCTTGAAATGGGAACTTCGTTTTGGGGAAAAATTTAAGGGACCCAACATTCCTTTTGGGGTTCGTATTCATTGCTGGACTGGACCAAAGTTGAAACCCAAGAAGGACCTTCGTTTTGGTCCGGCTTCGAATCCAGGTGTCTTTCTGGGATATGCCATGCGGCCAGGTTTCATTTGGACAAATGAATATCTTGTTGCTTCATTAAAGGATCTCATGGAGAAGGATTTCAATGAACCCGTTCCAGTCATTCGTGTCAACCAACTCACTGCACCTGAAGGACCATTCATCTACCCCTTAAAAGGTAGGTACAAGGCCATTAGGGAAGGTTTCTACGAAAGCCTCAGCCTCGAAGCGCTCCAGACCCCAAGAAGATGGATGCCGAAACAAATGAAGATTTCGTCTCTTCGAAAAAGAGCGTCTATCAATGGTCAAAGGAAGGTGAAGAAGAGTTCGAGGAGTTAATGAGGGAAGCGGGTCTTGAAACCGATGACATTGAAGTGATCAATCCCATCACCGGTAGTACCGAATACATTTCAAAGGATGACCCTTCATACTACGATTCAAAAAGTTTTACGGGTAGAAGTAGAAGATACAAAGGAACCTCCAAACCCAAAAAGATCCCTACATTTCTTTGGCGGGGAGCTTCCAAAACGGCTAGAGGGAGGGCCAAAGGAGAAGCTTTGTTGAAAGAGGCAGCCGAAAAGCATGATGCAGCGGTTGCGAAAGAACGTAACTATAAGAGGGTTATCAATCGTTTGGCCGCTTCAGCTGAATCCAAACCCAAAAGTGATGAAAATGTTTCCGATGATTTCATTCCCGCGTCATCTCCAATCCGGGGGGATCGCATGGCGGAAACCATTGCCGCAGAGACAAGCTTCAGGATCAGTCTGAACTCATGTGCTTTCACTTTTCCAAGGCTCTGGTGGCAAGACCCGTTGGACAGAAGGAAATCAACAACACTCCTGCTGCCCAAGCCGCGCTCGATAAGAAATGGAATAACCTTACTAGTAAGGGTGCATGGGATTATTCCACCGTTAGGGAATGGGATGATGTATCCAAGGAAACCATCAAGAACAAAACAAAATTTCATCTTGCTAAAATCTTCGAAATTTGTTTTGGGAAAGGGAGTGAACTTCCGCTGGGTGACTTCATGGGCAAATTCAAAGGGCACACGGTTTTCCAGGGCAACAACGTGAAGGACGAGGCTTTAATGCAGGGAATTCTGACTTGGATCAGATTACCTTTGGATCAGATTACCTTGTAATCGTTGGCCCAAAGAGTGGATCGGAGTTTATAGGGACCCAGTTGTACTTCTTATTTTGGTTTTGTATGGTCACCCCGGCCTTTGGCAACATCATTGTGAGAAAGGATTGTATGCTGTCGGGTTCCATCCTCTGTATCCCGAATGTTGGGCTTCAATGTTTTGGCATCCTCGATTGAAGTTACTACTTGGTGTTTATGTGGATGACTTCAAGATGTCAGGACCAGCAAACAATGTTGAAGAAGGGTGGAAGTTTATTGCCTCACAGATTGACATGGACACACCTGAAGATGCAGGTCGATATTTTGGTTGTGAACATGCTTTCAAACAGATGACAAGGTTCGCACACGGTAAGCCGGCGCGTTCCCGCCCGGAAAGACATGTTGTCCTTCGGTTTGTCCTGGAACTTATTGCGAGGTTGCAGGTGGTGATGAACACATACTCCAAGTTCAGGCATGTGCTCCCAGTAGTCCCTCGTTCGGCGGGCCAACCTGGCTGGCTTACTTAACGGGCCTGGGATGCTTGCATCAAAGACATGGGCAAAAAGATGGGCACTGGGATTTGGAATCTCAAAAACCCAAATGGTCTTCCATTTTGGTGGACGGGATCAACCTATTTTGTGGACAAGTCCATCCAAACTCCTTCAAAAGCCTTAGTAAAGCCTTGGCAGCAGCCAAGAAGATTAGGGACAAATCTGGGGCAAAGAAAGCAGCAAGGGCACAAGGATTCACTTTTCTTGATGAACTTGAGCAACGCAAATCAAAATGCATGACCAAGAATGTCAACGCGGTCGATTACGACATGAAGCAATTTCTTCAGCAGTGCGTTGATCGCTATGTTGAACTAGCAGGGCCAAATTTCAAGTTCAAGAAAGTAGAAACTCCTTTCCCAGATGACAAAATAGCTCGTCCAATCATGGGTGAAGCCGAAGCTCGGGGGAACTCCAGCCCGTAGCATCACGTGTGCTCATGAAGGTGTTGTTCGCAGCAGGTATGGCTAGGTTCGATTTACTCCAAGCAACTCAGGGCTTAGCAAGTAGGGTAACTAAATGGTCACCCGACTGCGACAAGAATCTTCATCGATTGATGTGTTGCATACATTCAACTTTTGATCGAACAACGGTTGGATTCGTAGGAGACCCTCCTGAACATTGCAAACCTTTGTCATTTGCAGATTCACATCATGTTGGGGAACATGACAACCGTTCAACCAGTGGATGTCTTCTTGCATTAGTAGGGCCCAACACGTTTTATCCACTCACCGCTTTTTCGAAGAAGCAGACTTCAACGGCTATATACGACTATGTTTTCGGCAGAGACTGAAGTCACGGCGGCCAATCTTGCTTTGCGCGCTGTTGGATTCCCTTCCTCCTGCCTGTGGCAGTCGGGGGGAGATAGCACTCAACGAAAGCTATCCCTCGTGCCAAAAATCAAAAAAGAACCCAAAGAGGATCACTGGGAGCATGCCCCGTACACCAATCAAGTTACCAGAGGTCACGTCAACCCCAGAAGTAACCTGTTGAGCTCGATCGATTCGGATTGCCGAGTAAACCTTCAGGGATTGGCTAGGCAAAGGTACACTGTCCTGTCATGAAAACAAAAGCTGGTGATGTTGAGTTTGACTTGACACAAAGATTGAACTTGTATGAACTTGTCATGGTTGTCACAACAATTCAAACGAACACATTTCAGATTGGTCTATGTTGGTTCGACGCTTCAAGCTGCTGACATCTTCACCAAGCCCTTTACCAACTCCGAGACGTGGGAATCAGCGCTACGACTAATGGGTATTTCATCACAGCCGCGAGAGGAGCAACCAAAGATGAAAGCCTGCGCGCGTCCACGACCCAGAAATGCGCAGGGGAACCTGCTTGCCCCGCTATTGCGGCTCACAGCAGGGTACTCATTGAATTTTGTTGTGGGCCTGATTCAAAGCTTGGTGACCGCACCAGAAATTATTCCAAAGATTGTTATATCATCAGATGCCCAGAAGGCAGAGATGTTACATCTAGGTCTAATCGGATGGAAATCAGAAACGAACTCATCAAGGCTATTGAACAACCGAAGATTCAGCCATGTCCGATCTTGATTTGGATTAGCATCCCTTGCGCTGGTGGGACAACGTGGTCATATGTGAACCTACAACACGAATCAGCCAGACTCAAAGTGGAATACAGCCGACTTGTATTCGAGAAAATTTGGTCATCCATGGTCGATTTCAATAATTTGGTACGAGATTTAACTCCGAAAATTGCAATCGAATGGCCAGCACGTTGTATCTATTGGAAGTTTGACAGGGTTGAGACGTCTTGTGACAAACATCACCTCATGAGAGTCGCGTTCGATGGATGCATGGTTGGTATTGTGGACAAAGAAGGGACACCAATTAAGAAACCATGGGCTATTCACACTGATTGTGATACAGCTGTAGCTGAGTTCGATGGATTGACATGTGATGGTAACCACACCCATGTCCAAGGACGGGGAAACGGTTTAAAAGAAAAGGAGAGTTACTCATATCGCATGACGGACTTCAAGCTCAAAAACTTCGACGTCAACGGCACTTAATTTGCGCGCTGTCTACTTCAAACTCTATCACATCATCTCAAAATCGCACTATGGCATACTTGCGTCGCTTTTTGCGTGGCAGAGGTTCAGGAGGCTGACTACACCACTGCGGCGGATGCAGCTGGAACCCGACCCGGGGAAGCGGCGTCCAGTTCTGATGACACTCAAGGCCCAAACGGTAAGGCATGGACGGCGTTGACAAGCAACATCTTCGCCACCGTGACCCAATGCCGTGTTGTGAACGAGTCGGATGTCATTTGAGACTCGGCCGCCCTGGCCGACACCGCCAGCAATGAGAACTTGGCTTTTGGCTACTTGAAAGACGTCAGCCCTGAGGACGCCCGTCTCTTGGACGAAGTATCATCCTTCTCGCTGAGAGGTATGGTATGCCCAGGGGAACCTGGGGTCAATTTCATTTTTGCAGGCGACTCCTCGATGGCCCTGGTGGACTTCATCGACAACAGTCCGGCCACGAGGCGCCATGTCGGCGAGTATCTCAAAGAAAGCCAGAGCTCCTTCCTTCTGGGACTGGGACGGTGTGGCACGCTCTCCGGTGGGGTCGGGTCTCCTTGACATAAAGGGAGTGGAGCAGTGTTTGGAAACCTTGAAGCGGAGGGGAACCTCACGCCCATCTGTGGTGGTCATTTCCTATGCTGGAAATGATATCTCTGGCACCCACGGATTCATCCACTGTGAGTGGTTGAATCAGGAGATGGCGTGTTACTCCCAGCGCTGGAGGGAGGTGGCCAACTCAATGCTGGAGGAGCGAGTCAACACTCACTTCGCCGCTTTGAACGATTTTGTCAAACTTTCCGCAAAGCCCGACGTTGGGAACATCGTCCTGGTGATGCCGTGGTATGGCCGGTTGCGGGTTGCATCCCGACTAATCACCAGATGATCAGGGAGGCGGAATCGCTCAGGAAACGTGGCCTTTGCGTCCTCGACGCAACCTCGCTCATCAAGTGTACAAACAGATATGATGGTCAACACATGGAAAACATGCATCTAAAATTGGGGTTATAGTGTTTATAAAATCACCTCAATGTTTATCCATCTAAATATCAATTTCCAGGAACTAAAAGCTGCAACAATGCACTCACTGTCACTGCTTGAACAACATGCTGTATTATGTTGAAGTTCCCAATCCAGGACTGAGGATGTCACGGGGTACCCACCAAGTAGGATGGCTTCAAACTGAAGTGATCGAAGTTGCACATCATGTTTGTTGAATTCGCAATGTGTGTATTGTGTGTATCATTGACTTGGTTCCTAGGAGCTGGATTGCACAGCTTGGATCACGCTGTGACCCTGAGAAGCGGAAAGCCATAAAGGAGAAGGGTGATACTGGTATGGTGAAGAAAACGGTCAGTAAAACGACCAACAAAAAAACAGTGTCGAGTACTCAGTTTTTGTTCAGTGCTTATGTTGAATACACGGAGCACAACAGGCTCCAAGGGATCCGTTTCTACTCCGGGGCGGGAGCCCTCGGCTACCACTTGTTCTGCTTGTGATCATGCAAAGCGTTACTCGGCCTGGCCGAGATGCGCAAACGAGGAATCGCAGGCCAACCCTCATCCTTCTTAAGAGGAGATGGAAGAGGTCATGGTCTCGATGGAGGTAGACGGCTGGGAGATCTACGTGAAGGAGACCCGGCCGAAAGGACAAAGATTGCCCAATGAAGTTGACCCGGAAAAGGTCGCGCTTCACTACGACTACGTCCCCAAGACCGACGCGTCTGTAGCTTGGAACCCTACGCCAAGAACCTCACACCGCCACTTGTCAGTCGTCCAGTGTATACCAAGCAAATAGACCTATGCCAGCTCACCTGATTTCCTGGAAAAAAATGTGCAAGGTGCAGTTCCACTTGTTTCACCACTGATCCAAAAGACTCGAGGTGCAAGTCAATGAAAATTGTCACAGCAACGGAACAGAGTTCCGCTACCATGCAAAAGATACGCGTGAAATCGCGCGGCTATCCCTTCTGTTTGGATCCGCAGGGCCTCAGGATAAATGAATGAGGATCATCACATGTATGTAATGTGATATGCAGATTCTACTTGTTACACTTCTCGTTTTGTGCGTTTCCCTTCATGGCAACTGAGACCATGAGTACCCAGCACATGATTTCACCCAACATGGAAGGAAAATGAAAAGAGCAGGGCAGGAACATGCAATCGAAAAAGGATGGGAAGAAGGGAGCAGTAGAAAACATGGGGAAAAACCATGCGAATTAGATAGAAAAATGGGGTTAAACTTAGAACATGTTGCATGTCAAAACGGGCGTCCCCGCGTTTTCGTCAAAAGGCATGGAAACCACCCAGCATAGAATGCCCGTCCTTTTTGCTATCCGAAACCAGGTGAAATAACGGATGACCCCAAAGAGGGCGTTGTTGCCTCGTTCAGCGCCCGTGCCAGGAAAATTGAAAGGAAATGACAGGAACTTAAACCAACGTTAGACACATTTTAAACAAGGCCCAAATAGATCCTAAACCAAAGCCCAAGTAAGTCCTGAAATAATTTAAGCAGGATCTTCTACACTCCCACACCAAGCTTACATAGATCGGAAACAAACCTAAGCATCCTAAAGCCAAGCCGAGTCTTTAACCAAACCTAATTAAATTTTAACCCACGCCGACAAAAACCAAAAAACAAACCGTAAACAAAAATTGAATTGAGATGAAAATAGCAATCCTAAGCGCATGCAAAAAAAATATCGTAACCAAACCCTAATTCTAAAACCAACGTGTACAAAACTTAACGCCAACCTCAGCAGAAACCTTAAGAGAATCTTTAAACTGTTTTAAACCAACCCTAAACTGAACATTTCCATGTTCCATGAACAGTTCGAGCACCAAACTGTTGCAAACCATGGAAGATCAGAGGTTCGAACTCAAAAACGTCGCATAGCAGCCAAAATGTTGCAAATAGCATCAAAGTGTCGCAAATTAAATGGAACATGAAAGGTCTGAATTCAAAAATGCGGCGAATACAGTTGAAATGCTGCAAATAGCATGGGGGATGGACAGGACAGGAAATAAACAGAAAATAATCCAAAACGGAGAAAAACCAACAAATCTACGAGAGTTTGTGGACGACTGCAAACGGAGAACTACGAAGAAAACCGCGCCTGCCCTAAGGTCACAGGCCCGATGACGATGCAGGAGCGGCAAAGTACCTGGCGGCAAAAATGCAGAACACATATGTCGCTGGGTGTGAAAGCAACAAGTAAAGCAACTATCAAACGGTTCTGCCGTACCAGTTTTGATTTGCGCGAGTGATCAAAATCTTGACAAGGCCTGTGGCATTTCTTCCCACAGTGGGGCAAAATCTACACATGTCAGGAGCTTTTATGAATTGGCCGTCGCGACTCCAGTCTTCCCACAGAGTCAACCATGAGTCCGGCAGCTAACAAAAGATGCGCTGGCCGTCGTGACTCATGTCTTCCCACATTGAGTCAACCATGAGTCGGACAGCTGACAAATAAAGATTCGCTGGCCGCCATCACTCATGTCTTCCCACATTGAGTCAACAATGAGTGCAGCTAGTACGTCTGGAGACGTCAATCTAGCGCAGGATTACGCACTCAGGCCCCGTCCTCCGCCATCGTTGTCTTTCCCGGCGTTTGCTCGACGACGCTGGCGAGTCGTTTCATTGGTGTCCATGCCTGGTCATATGTGATGGTCTGTGGAGCACTCACCTCTGACAGGTACAGCTGCATCAGAAATCGTGTGGCCCCTTCCACACGGTGTGCATCGACCGGCACTTGCCAGAGCACACTCCCCTCGCCATTTTCCTCCGTGTGGGCCAAGACCACCAAGTGCGCTTCGCCCGCACGGCCTCGCAACATCCAATTGACTGCCGAAGCCGGACCAGCGCTCCGCAGCTTTGCCCGGTGCGTCACGCTTGTCTCGGTGGCACATGGTGGCACCAGACACCGGGCAATCGACGGATCTCTTTACCCGCATCGCCGAGATGGCTGTGTTGTCTTGCTGGAGCTTCATCATTGGGCAGCTGCTTGTCATTGAAAGCCACCAGAGCCCGCACGAAACTAGCTTCCACTTCGCCAACACAAATCAAACCCAACTGGACATCGACCTGCAGCATGTTCAAAGGTGCCACGGGACAGCCAGTGTTCAACTGGCAGTGCGGAACTTTCCGCTGGAGCGCGCCAGGCTCGACGACAGCGCTCGCTCCGCTGGCCCGTCAGCACGGCTGCAGATGCCGGCGCTCCAGCTCCAGAGTTTGTTTATAATTGTTTTCACAGAAAGTGAATCTGCAAAGCCACTGGGGCCCCCGGAACAACTCCCGCAGCTGCAGGCGCACTGCCGGAGTGTCGTGCACCGTGTCGGACACACTGACACAAAAAAATCCAGACGCTCGTTTTCGGGCTGCGCGCTGTTGTCTCCGCCCTGCCCGTGCGTTTAAATTACACGGCAGTTTCTGTGCGAATCTGAACTACGATAGAACGACAAGCTATTGCATGGAATCAATAATCTATACCTCAATTTCGGTCCTACTCCTTTTGCTCCTAGGTAATACATTTAAAATCTAACATGATCATGTCAACGAAAATCAATGAAAATCATAATTTCCCAATATCGGTCTTACTCAATTCCATGAAATGATCAACGTGAAATTCCATTGCACGAGAAATCCCGACGCTCTTCCTGGGCCTGCCCGTTGATCTCTCCGGCCTACTCATTTCACTCATACTTCAAACAATCCAAAACTATTTAATTATTAAATGATGCTGTCAATAAAAATTTGAATTCGCAATTTCAATCATTTTCAATTCCATGAAATGATCAACATAACATTCCCATCCAAGCTGACTTGCGGAAGCGCGAGTGTCTCCACGACGCTTGCGTTGCAGTGCCGCCGCAAAACGTCCAAGGCGCGAGCCAGCAGTCCTCGCAGACGCAGAGCCAGGTGGCGCTTCCACCGCACGCACCACAGGAGCATCAGCCACAGGCGCGACAGTTTCCTGCAACAACCGCGGCAAGCGACAGAGGCAGTCGCTGCCCGCAGGAGGCTTGGCGCGCAGGCCGCGCAAACTGCTGCCAGCGTAATCTCTCCAAAACAATCAGACAAGGCCCAACAGGTCCCAGAACAGAGACGACGCTGACCGTTGCATCATTGCATAGTAGCCATTGATTCTGCGAGCGAACATACGCCACAAAATGATCTCCAGATACACGCGCCACAAAGCCGGAAACTGTGTAGAGGTAGTTGTTGCCCTGACGAAAGCACAACCCAAGAGCGACACACGACATGAATGCGGTCATGTGACGAACACAAACAAACATAAACATTAATAGCACAAAACTGAACAAAACCGCTTCGTAGCCAGCGCCTCACCAAAGGGCGGCGCCACCAACAACTGCGACCAGTTTACCCGGCCGCCATCGACGGGCGCCACTTCGAAAATGAGAACATCACTGCTCGGCCGGCATGCAGCAAAATGCTCACGGGTCAGTTCCGTGAGAGTGACGCCGCGCCGGGCCATTGCAATCGATGTAGACAGCAAATGTACAATATCACTTCCGTAGATACACCGTTCCAACAGCAAACGACAAACTTCTGCTGCATTTGCGCTTTCACCAGGTCGAAATCTTGCTTCATAAGTCGCATAAAGTTGATTCAGTAAAGCAAGTGGAGCAACGTAATCCCAGTCGTTGCTTGCAAGTTTCTCTAGGACATCTTGGACCAACGCTCCCAGAATCGATTCTTCACATTCCATCAACCGAGCAGTGAAAGCATTGTGCAGCGGGCGGGTCCACCGAAAACATTGCAGCACGGCATTGAGCCAGCAGCTGTTCCCTAAATTCTTCAGGCCAGCAATGGCCGTGCCGCGCTCCAAGCCACTTGTCCATGCAGGCCGAGAGCCATAATCCAGTCTGGTGTGAAAGCCCAATTCCACCATCCACGCGCCTTTGCTGAGCGGCGCTAACGCATCTTGAAATGCTGACACCAAAAGCTGCACGCTCTTCGAAACCATTCGAAACCACTTCCGTGTCGAAATCATCTGCGGCATTTCTCGCACGCAGTCTCAGGCGCTTCTGCTGTCGCTGCAAACCCCGTGCATCACGCATCTCCGCCACAATGACTTCATCAAACCTCGCTTCTCGGCTAGTCCTTGCGACTACATCAACAGCTTCCTGCTGCAGCCGCTGAGCAACAGACTGTAGCTCTTTGGCAGAGATCTGCAGCAGCCTGCAGTTGAGTCGCATCGACTTCAACACCAGCCTTGGACCGCCTAGTCTTAGTAGGACCATTAACTTGTGTCTCCGCAACCTGCACACGGGCGCGCCACCCTGAACCATTTTTGGTGACAGGCAACACAGCACGCGCATCCTGCTGCAACCGCTGGACCACGCTCTGCACCTCTGCCGTGGAAATTTGTTGCGCTTGCTGCAGTAAGCGCGCGTCCTCTTCGGCAGCCGCTTTGGACTGCCGTGTCGGACCACATACAATTTCGTAGCTTACTTTCAATCGGGCACGCCAATTAGAACCATAATGGGTCACGGCCGGAACAGAAAGCGAGCCCGATAGTCGATCAAAAACTTCTTGCAAGCGTTCACTGGCTGCTTCCTCCTTTTGCCGCGCATCTTCGTTTGCGGCCATTTCAGTAGCGCGTAGCGGTCCGTTGAACGTCTTGCCGTCCTTCTTGCGGCGCGCTCGCCAACCATGAGCAAGTTTCTGCACCGCCATAGCGTCACAGAACGTGCGCAAATAACAAATCTAACTTGACAGACTATGAGATAACAATCCTCTGCACTTGCTGCTTCGGTGGGCTCTTTCCACGTTGGGCCAAGGCCACCAAAGCAGAAATATATCAACTAATACATCAACTGCTGACCGCCTGATTTTCTGCACCGGTCGCTTCTTTCCACGTTGGGCCAAAGCGACCAGAGCAGCAATAGATGATCTGATGACTGCGTTCTTGAATCACTGTGCATGCTACAGTTGTTGTCCGCAATTCCTTGTTGGGCCAAAGCGACATGATGAGAGTCTGCACGCCAAAAGCTTCACCGCGTTGCCACGTCTGCGCTACACAGCGCTGCTCAAGAGCAGTTCAGGCCTGCCTGTCGTAGCGACCACAAAGAATACGAGAAGCACCTGGCCGCAAATGTGAATAGAAATGAAAGGCGAAAGAAGAAAGCAGGTAAACATGCCAGAAAATCAAACATGGCAAAACATGCCGAAGGAATAAACGTGCCGGAACATAAAACACGGCGAAGACGCAGGTAGGTAAACATGCCAGAAGACAAAACATGCCCAATTAAACATGCCAGCAAATGAAACAAACCGAAACAGCCCGAAAAAATAAACGTGCCGGAACATAAAACATAGCGACCAGAGCAGCAATAGATGATCTGATGACTGCGTTCCTGATTCACTGTGCATGCTACAGTTGTTGTCCGCAATTCCTTGTTGGGCCAAAGCGACATGATGAGAGTCTGCACGCCAAAAGCTTCACCGCGTTGCCACGTCTGCGCTACACAGCGCTGCTCAAGAGCAGTTCGGGCCTGCCTGTCGTAGCGACCACAAAGAATACGAGAAGCACCTGGCCGCAAATGTGAATAGAAATGAAAGCCGAAAGAAGAAAGTAGGTAAACATGCCAGAAAATCAAACATGCCAAAACATGCCGAAGGAATAAACGTGCCGGAACATAAAACATGGCGAAGACGCAAGTAGGTAAACATGCCGGAAGACAATACATGCCCAATTAAACATGCCAGCAAATCAAAAAAACAAAAAAATCTGCTCCGGTCGCTTCTTTCCACGTTGGGCCAAAACGACCCGCGCCTCCAGCATGTTTATTCTTTCGACCTGTCTCGGCATGTTTGATTTGCTGGCATGTTTAACTATGTTCTGTTTGTTTTGCATAGGCATGTGTTATGGATGTATTTATTTCCAAGTCAGGCTTGTTGTGCGTAGACTATCATCATGCAGCTAAACGTGCTGGAAGAAAAAATGCCCCGCGTGTTGCATGGCTGATGACCGCGTGATTTTCTGTTCCGGTCGTTTCTGCTTGGGGCCAAAGCGACGCAAACGTGATTTTCTGCCGGTCATAACTGCCACACCGGCCACGGCAAACGAAGATGCATGTGACCAAGCGCCACGCCGGCCACCTGACAGGAACAAGGTTGCGCCACCATGCCACGCCTGCCACGCAAAACGAAGGTAGATGGCCATAAGTGCCACGCCTGCCACGCAAAATGCCGCGGCGTCACCGGCGACCAAGCCGTCCAAGCGCGCCACGCAGTGCCATAAGTGCCACGCAAAACGAAGCTGGATGTCACCAAGTGCCACACCTGCTACGTGGTGAAACGAAGGAGGATGTCGCCAAGTGCCACGCCTGCCACGCAAAGCGAAGATGGCTGTCACCAAGTGCCACGCTTACCAAGCAAAACGAAGGTGGCTGTCACCAAGCGCCACGCCTGCCACGCAAAGTGCCGCGGCGTCACCGGCGACCAAGCCGTCCAAGCGTGCCACGCAGTGCCATATAAGTGCCACCCCGGCCACGCAAAGCGAAGGTAGATGGCCATAAGTGCCACGCTGCCACGCAAAGTGCCGCGGCGTCACCGGCGACCAAGCCGTCCAAGCGTGCCACGCAGTGCCATATAAGTCGTGCCACGCCTGCACGCAAAGCGAAGGTGCCAAACATTTGCACTCAGTAGCAATCATGAGCATGTGGCATTTACCTTGACGAAATTAGCGTGTTTCACTTTTCAGAAAAGCTGGGCTGCGCATGGCAGCGGAGCTTTGAGAGCTCAAGGGTTGTCCAGCCATACGACGGTGGACTTTAACGAGGCCCTTGAGATCTTGGCAACAACGATCCAGGAGAAGGAGAAGAACCCTTGCTTTGCATCCATCACTACACCTTCGACCTGAACGAGGTGAACATGAGTACTTCAGATGCGAATCTGGCTGCAGGATCTCCCCAAGGATCCCCGTATGGATCACCAAATGGACAAAGCCAAGGTGTACCTATGCCTGATGCTCCTGCTGGACTTCCCCAACAACAGCTTCAAGGAGTTCAAACTGAAATGGCAGAACTCATGCGAATGGTGGCAACAGCTGCGACGGCTGCAGCTGAGGCGGCAAAGGCTGCCACTGGTGCTTCACAGGGAAGTGCACCAGATAGAAAGAAGGAGCTCTACAAACTCATTCCAAAACCTGCGATGTTTGCTCCAGGAGACCGAGAACAAGAAGTGGCGCAATGGAGAGATTGGTACTGGAGTCTGAAACAGTACCTGACTGTCATCGACAACAAGTTCGGGGATGACATCGCCTATGTGGAAAGAATCAATGCGACTGAGGTCGACATAGACTTGCTGGAGGATGAGGAAAGACATAGAGGTCGATTCCTTTAAAGCCTGCTGAGTTCACTCTTGCAAGGACGTCTTCTCAGTCTTGTGAGAAATGTGGATATATCTAATGGACTTGAGAAACTCTGAGGCAATTGTTGGAGAATTGCCAACCTCGTGCAAGAAACCGCACGATGTCGATGTTGCAGAGCATCATGTCCTACCCCAACTTCGTGATGAAGAACTCCATCATGTCGCAGTTGGTGAGACTTGAGGAGCACTTCGTCCAGTTTGAGAAAATGGGTGGAAAGCTGACTGATGAGATGAAGTCAGCTGTGGTGCTCAAATGTGTGAGCGCACCCCTGAAAATCCACTTGAATCTCAGTCTCAACGAGTCCAGCACCTATGCACAAATTCGAGAGGTCATCAAGGCCTATGACATAACACAGCCACTACAAAGTGGACAGGTAGCGTGAGCAGCTCTCCGTACTCACCTCAAACTGCTGCAGATGCCACTGGTTTGGCGCCCATGGAGATTGACAGAGTTAAGGGAGGCAAAGCTGCTGGGAAAGGAAAAGGTAAAAGCAAAGAGGGAAAAGGGAAGGCGAAAGGCAAAGAGCAGAAGGGCAAGGGCAAAACATATGGTAAGCAAAACCAATGGAACTCTACGTCAACAACTTCGTGGAGCACAACTTCGAAAAGTGGAAAAGGTGGAGATCAGAACGACAAGGGCAAAGGCAAGAGCAAGTCAAAAGATGGTGTGACTTGCTTTAAGTGCGGTAGAGTTGGGCACATGGCCAAAGACTGTTGGCGAGTGCGACAAGTTGGAAACCTTGAGGCTTCAAGCACTGTCTTGTCTTCAGTGACTGGGCAGGAGAGTGTTGGCCCATCAGTTTCACAGGCAGCCACAGCAGTCAAGCGAGTGGCATTTTCAGCTGGAGAACATGATCCAGTGGTTTTCGACATGAGATCAAGTTCGATTTCAAGCTGGTGTCATTGCAGGATGGTGAAATTCTTCTACATTGACAATGAGGAGTACAAGCCTATGTCAATCAGGAGCACTACATTTGGTGGTGAGACCAACGAGCGTTATGAGATCGACACCAATGAGGTTGACATCATCATTGACTCTGGGGCTGATGCACCGGTCTTTCCATCGAGCATGATCCACTGCGGAAGGCAATGTGATGGTCAGCAAGTGGCATTGCAAGATGCTCAAGGCAGGGCAATTCCACTACTTGGACAGCGATCGGCCGCAGTAGTCTTGGAGGACAAGAATGGAGTGGAGATAGAAGTGAGAGACAATGTGGTCTTTTCGGATGAGATCAGCCAGCCCATTTTGAGCTTTGGAAGGCTGATGAATGCAGGATGGAGCATGTGTGCTCAAACCAGAAGTCTTCGCAATGGAGCCTACGAGATTTGTTGGACTTCCACATCTTCAAAACCATCGGTCAAGAATGTGCAGAGTCGTTCTCAGCCACTCCACCGTGTAGTCAATGCCAGAGATGAAGGGGAGATCCTGGTACTTGTCGCTCAGGTCAACTCCCAACCCAGCGTGTTCCATCTCGATGCCATCCAAAGGCATTGTCCACGTAGGCTTGCAATCCTGGAGTGAGGTCTGCCTTCAAAGCTCGAATCGCTTGAGGCTGCCCTCCAATCGTTCGAACATGTCCTCGAACGATCAAGCTGCTGTTCTGGAAGCTATGGGCTTTGGTGTCGAACCAGGTGAAGAACGAGCTATGCTGGAAGCTCTTGAAGGAGAAATCCAGCCAATGCTCGACACCCCCGAGGATGTGCAGTTGGAACAACAGGAGCTGGAGCTACCTCCTGACGTTCCAGCAGGTAATGGAGAAGTTCCAAGAGTTGGAGATGCAGAACAACTTCAACTACAAGTTCCACAAGAAGGAGAAATCGTGGTTGGAGAAGTGCTGCCACATCAGATCGAGGTTGATGGCAACGTGCTGACTGTAGCTAGCAGTTTGGCAACTTTGAGGGCAGCATATGGCTTCTATGGTGTGAGCCGATCAGGGAGCAAAGCGACATGCTACAGGAGGTTGTGTCAGCACCAGAAGACACTTGAGCTGCTTTCCCGCACAGGTAGCAATTGCCCAGACTCAAGGAGTTGTTGAGAGGCATCCCAATGCTCAAACTTTGGTGAAGCCTCCAGACCCGAAACAACAGGAGTTGCACGAGCTGACCCATACCCCTTACGAGCCCTGGTGCACAGCATGTTTGAAACATCGAGCACGACCTGATCCACATCGACGAACTGGAGAAGCTCACAACACAAGCATCCCCATCATCTCTATGGACTTCTGTATGACGAAGAAGAGGGATGGCTTGGACCCACAACCAGAGAGAGCACCTGACGACAAAGGAGCTCTTTGGCTGGTGTTGACATGTAGCCAGACTGGCTATCTTGGAGTGGTTCCAATCCAAGGCAAAGGTCAGATCAAGTACATGACCCACGAAGTGCTGAGCTTTGTGCAGAGCCTTGGGTATGGAAGGAATGTATGAAAAACATATTGCTGAAGTCAGTGACCAAAGCTGCTGAGAAGTATTTCCGCAAGCGTTTGAGGAGACAGCAGAGAAATATGCCAGCACTTCCTGCTATTGTTATTTCCGACGGTTCCGATGATGATGTGGAGATTTTGAACTGAAGATCTTGATGTTTGCCATCCTTGTCCCGTTGCCCTTTTGATTCTGGCTTTCTGCTTATTTTCACACACCCTTCTCACCAAACTAGCTCTGTAAATTACAAAGAACTTTGCGCCGAGGTGCCATTACGGGCACGCAGGGCGCAAGACATGAAATGAAATGAAATGAAACGAAATGAAATGGTTTCTACGGCGACCATGAGCCGACCATCAGACAAATTTTGAAAACTATCATCACTTCGAGGCATGCGCTTCGATTGAAGACCCGAATCTTCACTACCAAGGTGAAAGATTCAGCTGGGAACTCATTGGCTGAGAACAGCATCCAGCGCATCAGGCAGCTTGCTTGTACTTTGGTGGAGGATGTGGCTCAGAAAACAGGCCTGAGTTACCCTTGTGAACACCCACTATGGTCTTGGGCTGGTAGACATGCAGCTTGGTGCCTCAATCGTTACCAAGTTGGCAGATCCCTCACAGCCCACGAGGTGACTCAAGGCAAAAGATATGATGGAAAAGTTGCACGATTTGGTGAACCGGTCTATGGGTATTGCATGGGCAAAACCGAGAACCAGGATGCATGGATCATTGGAGATGGAGTTGATGTCATGCTGAGTCGCAGCATTCGAAGGGTAGATCGCCCTTGGACCAACTTCCTTGCCTACTATAGTGGCTTGCAAACCCACAGCTTCGTGTACCAGACCAACTTTGGTGGCAGAATCGTTCCGACGAAGCGCAAGATCATCCCGCAGAAACAAGATGGTCGACTGCTTCCCAAACTGAGCGGGGTAGAGAGACGCTTTGCTGACGAAGAGGCCAAGTTGTATCGATCACTGGTTGGATTTGGCATTTACCTGTCCCAAGAGCGCATTGAGATTGGGTTCATCATCAAGCAGCTGGCAAGTGGTATGAGCAATCCAGCGAGAGGTCATTTGCAGGTGATGAGAAAGCTAATCGGGTACCTCAAGAACACCCGTGGTCACTACAACCGTCTGAAAGCTCCCAGTCATGGACAAGGAGTTCATCACCACTATGATTCGAAATGGATCTTGGAGACCTTCACCGACTCAGATTGGTCGGGAGATCGAAAAACAAGGAGAAGCACGAGCAGTGCAGTTCATTGCTTGAATGGCATCGTGGTCTACCACAGCAGCCGAGGGCAGCGTGTGGTGAGCCTTTCAAGTGCCGAAGCTGAGCTTCATGGACTTGTTGGAGGAGCAGCTGATGGCATTGCGCTGAGGATCTACTTGCAGTTTCTATTGGAGGAGGAGGAGATTCAACATGTGTGCCTCATCGACAATTCAGCGACCAAGCAGATCTCCAACAAACGTGGCACAGGGAAGCTGAGACATGTTTCAGGAAAACTACTTTGGATCCAGGACCAAGTCAGCATGAAGGTCTTGGAGGTGAAGCAGATCAGCACTTTGCTGAACATCGGAGACATTGGCACGAAACCATTAGGCAAAGGACGTCTCTATGCTCTCATGTGCTGGTGTAATGTCTTTACAAAAGAAGGAGTTCCAGTTGGAGAAGAAGAAGCTGCAAAGGCCAAAGGGACCCACTACAACAAGACGAGCGTGATGAGGATTGCAAAACTGATTCAACAAGTGGTTTTGATTGGTGGCCTTGAGCAGGCTAGCGGTGAGTTGGTCCCATTTCGCCTGGATCTCGAGACTGTGGAGGTCTATAAGTCTACAAGGAGCGAAGTTGGACATGCATCTTACATCACTGTCGTGCTCATCTTCTTTGTGGTAATTGCAGTTTTCTACTACTTGCACAAGATCATTCGAGATCTACGTGGACAGCTTGCACACCTTCGAGCAGAGCTTCGAGAACAACAAGGTCTTCAGGAAAATGAGATACATATGCATCACATGCACATCACTGCGATGAACGTGGCAATCATTCGCATGGGTGGCTATGTGAACATCAATGATCCCATCACAGAGCAGGATTGGGACAACTGGCACTATGTGGAGCGCAACAACAAGACTGTTGACTTCAGAAAGTGTCGTCGTGATCTTGAGGAGTTGCGCAAGTATGTGCACAGGAGGAGGAGACAAAACACTCCACGACATGGCTCAAGGTCTCGAGATGATGACGAGACTGAGGAGCCACCACAACGACCTGAAGAACTTGGAGAGGAAGAATGGCTTGAGAACGTCAGGGAAGAGAGACGTGACACTCTTCCAGAAGCCTTTGAAGGTGAACCAGAGCAAGCTGGAGGAGAAACAGAAGAGATCGATGGAGAACATGCAGAAGGAGAAGAATCTGAGAGCGAGTTGGAAAGATCGCAGTCTTTCCATAGTGGCACAAACGACACAATCGCGAGATATCGCGAGCCAATTCATGACGGAGGAGTACTTAGAGTGGCCCGCTATAGATTGGACAAGCTCTCATGATCGAGCACAGCTGAGTGCCTACATGAAGATCTATGAATATGGAAAACGCCAGGCAAAAGCCATTGGCGACGGCTACAATAGGTTGGCCGAATGGTGTGCACAACAGTGCGACATCCATAGAGTGTATGCACGAGTTGGATCCTTAAACTTGGACATCCAACATGTCTTTTGAATTTAGGTTACATTCTGATCAATGCTCACAATGTAAAGGAGGAGTGCCAAACATTTGCATTCAGTAGCAACCATGAGCATGTGGCATTTACCTTGAGGAAATTAGAATGTTTCACTTCGTGGCTCAAGGCCGCATTTTGGCTTTCGGAAAAGCTGCGCAGAAGGTGGATGTCGACAAGTGCCACGCCTACCACGCAAAACGAAGGTGGATGTCACCAAGTGCCACGCCTGCCACGCAAAATGCCGCGGCGTCACCGGCGACCAAGCCATCCAAGCGGGCCATAAGTGCCACGCCTGCCACGCAAAACGAAGGTGGATGTCACCAAGTGCCACGCCTGCCACGTGAAACGAAGGAGGATGTCGCCAAGTGCCACGCCTGCCACGCAAAGCGAAGGTGGCTGTCACCAAGTGCCACGCCTGCCACGCAAAGCGAAGGTAGATGGCCATGAGTGCCACGCCTGCCACGCACAGTGCCGCGGCGTCACCGGCGACCAAGCCGTCCAAGCGCGCCACGCAGTGCTATAAGCGCCACGCCTGCCACGCAAAGCGAAGGTGGATGTCGACAAGTGCCACGCCTACCACGCAAAACGAAGGTGGATGTCACCAAGTGCCACGCCTGCCACGTGAAACGAAGGTGGATGGCCATAAGTGCCACGCCTGCCACGCAAAATGCCGCGGCGTCACCGGCGACCAAGCCGTCCAAGCGCGCCACGCAGTGCCATAAGTGCCACGCTTGCCACGCAAAACG